>MU089741.1:0-100303 GCA_014858505.1 Corymbia citriodora subsp. variegata
TCCACAAGGGACCTGAGAGAAGAAGCTCAATTCTTGTCCAGATCAGTTTTTGCTCGGATGGTCATGTGTTCATTGAGGATTGCAGCTACAAGCACAAGTTCATTACGTGCTTTAACTTGATTATTAAATCATTAAAATAATTTACAGCATAATCCTTTGTAGGCCTCACTTTTCTGATGCTAATTTTTGTCATCAACATTATTCTGCAATCTGCTTGTTTTTTTCTTTTTTGAGCTTGAGCTTTGAGTTAATTCTCGGCATGTTATTGATGTGTTTGAACACCAGAGTTCTAGACCATGTTATGCGTGATCCGTAATGATGATAAAAGGGGTAAATGATTTGCATGTGATTCACATGGATTTCTTGGCAAAGAATGCATCGACTGGATTTGTAGCTTCCTGTTTTCCTGGTTGTACCAATTATGTCCTAAATAGTTATATTTATATTTATAATATTGTAGAGTCAGTTAATGTCGTGATCATTGTTAACTTTGCCTAGCATATAATTGTCGGAAAATCTTGATGATTTTATTGGTCACGTGATGACCATGATTTTTTATTTCTTATTATATGTCCAAATTGGCTTCATTATTGTGCTACCCAACGGCAATTTTGGTCATTTTGTAGCTTTAATTTCAAATGAAATCCATCCAGGGCACTTAAAACGAGCTTTGCGTGTTTAAGGTTTGTAATGTTAGACAAGATCGAGTGTTAATGGTACAAATTCCTAATAATTGGACTATCGTTAGGCTTATAGATGCATGAATAAGCTTGGCGACGCTATTTCCTATCTTAAAAGATAGTTTAAGCAGGTTTAATTTCACAGTTATTATGTATTTACTCAAGAATGCATTTGATCAAGGGAAAATTATCAAAAAAGTTATAAACCTGCTGTAATTATACCAATCCAGTCATAAATTTGTTTTTTGGTCAATTGAGTCATAAATCTTTTGTAATTGTGCCAGTTGAATCCATCTTATCAAAAAATTTACTAGTTGGTGCTAACATGACCCCTAGCTGATGCCTGCAACTATTTTTTATTAATATTTTTTTCCGAATTTTATTATTTTATCATTTTCCCTCCTTCTCCCTCCTTCTCCTTCCTTCTTCTTTTGCTTCGGTGACCGGCCAGAGGAGAGGGCTGGCCAATCACTGGACTGAGGTGATCGGGTGAGCCCTCGCCAAATCCGACGAGGGCTTGCCCCTCTAGTCAATCGGCAAGGACGAGCTCGCCGAATTGAGGGGGTTGTCACTGGTCGAGCGTGAGTTGGCCCCACTAGTGGCCAAGTGAGCTCGCCTAGCCTCCTCAGTTTGGCAACCGGCTAGCCTTCCCCTCTAGCCGGTTGCTAGAGCAAAGGAAGAAGGAGGGAGGAGGAAAAAAAATAAATAAAAATTGAAAAAATAAAATATTAATAAAAAAAATAGTTGTCGATGACCACGTCAACTCCAGTTGGCTAATTTTGGCCAAATAGACTCAATTGGCACAATTTGCAAAATGTTTAAAACTCAACTGATTAAAAAAAATAAGTTTATGACTGAATCGGTATAATTACGATAAGTTTAGCACTTTTTTGGTAATTTTCTCATTTGACCGGCTATGGAGTTATTCACCAGCTTTTTGGTTATTGGTCAATCTCTCTTGATAAACCAGAGCCTCCATTTCGAATTCAAGCATTCAATATGGATTTTCAGTTATTAATGTATAGTAAAATCGAATTAGAGCTTTTAGTTTCCCTTTAAAAAGGATAGAATTTGCTGCGTTTTTAACACCGGGTCGCTTGACCCGGCCAAAAACTTAAAAAGACTATACGAGTGTGCGGGGCAAACCCGCGTGCGGAAGAAGCGGCTTCGGCGCACGAATAATCTTTTGGTCTCCGTTTTCCATGTGGTATTTGTTTTGGCTTTGTGCTACTAGCATCACGTCCTATATTTCTATCAATCGTTACCTTTTAAATTGAAAAAAAAAAAAACGAAAGAAAAGAGTTTAGGTCGAATTAGCCAAATTCTGAAAAGAGAGAGAGAAAGAAACCTCCATTACCTTTTAAATCAAGGTATCTCCCTTACTCATGGTAGCTAGTTAAAGACCCAAATCATTACAGCATTAGTCTAGCCCTCACACTCGGTCTTTGCTGAATCAATTTCCTATTTTGGAAGATTGCATTAAGGTAATTAACGTGTTTCTTATTTTTCTCTCCCAAAATCCATTATAATTAACGTGTCTCGACTGTTCAGTGAGAAATTTTTGAGTAGACAAATTATTATTATGACTTAATTGTAAGGTAATTAAAGGGAACTACATCAGCAAGTACATGGTGCCTGCTTGAAATCCTATGTTCGAGTGATGCGAAACATTAATTTAATTAAATTATAAAAAAGCTTGAATGAATGATATTAAATTGTGATACTGCTAGGAAGTTTGAGGTTAAGGATGTTATGTTGTAATCCTCCCCCATTGTCTGCAAGTTCTATGTCATTTTTGGTGAATTATAAGTTTGAGCTTGATTATATATAGTAAATCTTCACTAATATTTCTTAAATGGCCTCATATTTTTTCAATTTCAATTTAATATAACCAGGCTTTATTCAAAAAATGCAAGTTCGATGGCCAACCAGTTTTTTCATGGACAGTCTGAGCTAGGGCTATTTGGTGCACACTTACCATGCACATGGCCATTTGAGACACACTCAAGTTCATGACACACTTTGAAAAAATGGCAGACGTGTTGATAAAAAGGGCCACATTTCAATAGGCTAATTAGAATTTTCCAACTTTTACTTCTATATAGAAATGTGATACCTATACGGTTGGTCTCTGTTCATTTGCCATTGAAATTCTTTTCTAACAGTTGGAACTTCATCATTGGAAGTTGTGTTGATAGCGTTCTCATGTATCCGGGCATATCTTTCATCCTATAGCTTCTATCGTGCATATGTTGCTCAAGGCCTTGCTTTCAAAACTAGTTAGGAAGTCACTTCATCATCCGTTAATCATACCATTAATCATACCATTACAACATTTATTTGATAGGAAAGCATTTACTTGATTTAAATGGTTGGAGAGTGTGTCAAACGGACCAAAGCATTAAGAACCATAGTATTGACTTTGCCATAATAATCATGCTTTAGTAGGGAAATAGTCCATGTGATGTTTTATTTTTTATTTTTTTATTATGTTAGTGCATCCTCCCAATTGACAAGTACCGATGTAAGTGTTTTGATTTTAAGTGAAGGGCAAATAATCTATCTTCAATGTTTCGAGGGGAAATCAAGAGGGGCTTTGGTTGGACTTAAAAGCCCGGCGTACCCAACAATTGGCAAGAATCTAGAAAACTCAAAAGGTCATATTAGATCAAATATATAATTGTTTGCACGATAATAATTTTTTTTCTTTTTTGTTGTCACGATGATAAGGGATGAGATGAGGAATTTTATTAAAAAAAGATAATACGGATTATAGATTGGCGGGTGAGAGAGGGATTTCCGTGTGACAAGTAGGAGGGCTCTCTCTCTTTGCTGCCATTATCTTCTTGGTGCTTTCGGCCCTCCAGACGATTTACACTGCGTACCCTTACTATCAGTCACACTAAACTTTGTGCCTGTCATTATATGACAACATGTGTTATAGGTTATGGCTTTTCAGCTTTGGTATCCTTTTTTTATCTTGGCTTTGACATGATGGAAATTGTATTCAGCTACATTCGAAAACTTTAGATTATTGTGGTGTCGAATTCAATTTGAAACTTTATGGCTCTACTGACTAAAATATTTAATGCCTGAGCACCATAATATGCTAGGACCGTGTATTAGGCGCTATCCTTTGACAGAGACATGAATGCATACGTATTTGGGATTCTCTAGGTAGAGTTTAGGACACCGAACACGTACGGTTTGCGTTTAGCAGAAGCTGCAGAACAATTGCTACAAGCTCAGCCCTCCTCGTCTTCATGGAGAAGCGGGCAGGCCTTTGACAAAGGTAAATCTTTCTGTTCTGTAGACAGTTAATGATAACGACATAGATTAAAGGCCATGCTTCTTTATCATGCAATCATCTCATCGATTATCTCCCATGAACTAACAGCACGTCCCAAGGAAGAGCATCCATTCGCTTGCTCTTCTAGAGAAACATTTCTCTCGGTGTCATCTTTTCAAAGTCAAGAAGTAGCTTGTCATCAATGAAGGCCATCTGAGCTATTATCTGACACAGTTTGNTAAACCAAAGCCTCCATTTCGAATTAAAGCATTTAATATGGATTTTCAGTTATTAATGTATAGTAAAATCTAAATAGAGCTTTTAGTTTCCCTTTAAAAAGGATCGAATTTGCTGCGTTTTTAACGCCGAGTCGCTTGACCCGGCCAAAAACGTAAAATGACTATACGAGTGTGCGGGGCAAACCCGCGTGCGGAAGAAGCGGCTTCGCCGCACGAATAATCTTTTGGTCTCCATTTTCCGTATGGTATTTTTTTTGGCTTTGTGCTACTAGCATCACGTCCTATATTTCTATCAATCGTTACCTTTTAAATTGAAAAAAAAAGAACGAAAGAACAGAGTTCAGGTCGAATTAGCCAAATTCCGAAAAGAGAGAGAAAGAAACCTCCTTTTAAATTGAAAAAAAAAAGAACGAAAGAACAGAGTTCAGGTCGAATTAGCCAAATTCCGAAAAGAGAGAGAAAGAAACCTCCATTACCTTTTAAATCAAGGTATCTCCCTTACTCATGGTAGCTAGTTAAAGACCCAAATCATTACAGCATTAGTCTAGCCCTCACACTCGGTCTTTGCTGAATCAATTTCCTATTTTGGAAGATTGCATTAAGGTAATTAACGTGTTTCTTATTTTTCTCTCCCAAAATCCATTATAATTAATGTGTCTCGACTGTTCAGAGAGAAGTTTTTGAGTTGACAAATTATTATTATGACTTAATTAAGCATGTCAAAAGGTTTAATTCGATTAGTAAAACCAAATCAAGAACTTAAATTGTAAGGTAATTAAAGGGAACTACATCAGCAAGTACATGGTGCCTGCTTGAAATCCTATGTTCGAGTGATGCGAAACATTAATTTAATTAAATTATAAAAAAGCTTGAATGAATGATATTAAATTGTGATACTGCTAGGAAGTTTCAGGTTAAGGATGTTATGTTGTAATCTTCCCCCATTGTCTGCAAGTTCATAATGTCGTTTTTGGTGAATTATAAGTTGAATTTAGTGTTGGATAAATTTGCATAACAATTTTGTGAACGTAGAACAAATTAAAAGTCTAGAAACTTGATAAAGAAAGGTGTAAATATACAAGATAAAATGTTGACTTTTTTTTCCAATCGAATCTATAATAAATAAGTATAAATACAAATGCAATCATTTTATACATTAAATATGTCAACAAGTTGCGTATAGATAAATATCTTTACATAAATACAATATATCTATGATCTATAATCTAGAGCCCGAACTGTCCCGGCAAGTAGATAGGGAACACAGCTTTGTGCTTGCTCTGGAGTCCCCTGAACTGGGAAGGGCCGGCACCGTGCTGGTCGAGGTTCTTGATATGAATGAGGAAGAATCCTTCTTTGTCGACATTGAGCAGCTGCTGGGGCTCCTGCTTTTCATCTTCCGGAGGGAATTCGAGCTTGTATATGAGATAACTGAATTTTGACTTGGGAATTATTTCAAGTCTTAATTTTCTGGCCTTGACCCAATTCTAGTGGGATTTTGCTAGCATAACAGTCTTTGGACTATCGTGAGAATAATAAATTGTTATGAGCCACAAATTCTTAAAAGAGTTCCCTCACAATAATTTATAACTTATAATTTTTTTATTTTTTATAATTCAGAATAGACTATCATTATCACACTATATTAAAGAATGTCTCACAATCATTTCTCCTTTCTTCCGTAGTCGCTGCCACAACAGAGCACGCAACAGATGCAAATGGAGTCGAAGCATTTGTGGGCAACCAGAGCGGATTGTGGACACGTCCACTTTGTGGATACCCCACGTTACAGTGCAGAGGCCTGCCATGTCTTTGTGTGTTGCTGTCGCCGACCGAAACCCCAACATCCCGGTGAACAACACATTGTAGAGGGACACCACACGAGTCTCAACGCTTTCTTCGTCCATGAAAACCCACGCCCGCAACTATAATTCTCAGTCAATGTGATTCCTCGAGAAAGAATAATCCGCACATTCCTGGTAAGCGCAATAGATTCCAAAATCCTTTCTTAGCTAAATTTGACCGTTCATCTATTTAGCCTATAATATGTTACTAAAGTTACCAACATTTATCTTAGCCTGTAATTTGTTATATCCAGCTACTTCTATATTAATTTTAAGTGATTGTTTCAGCTCTTCATTGGTTAAGTTACCATCTGATTTTGGTTTTATCAACACTTATTTGATTGAATGATGAACGTTTATTTAATTCTTATACAATCATCACATGATTTAAAAACTTACCAATATTCATTTGCAAAGGTCATCGGCATGTTAAAATTAGTAGCATTTACATAAAAAGATTTAACTGCTCTAGTTTGAGTCCACTTATCAATCTTTGTTTGCTTGTAATTTTAATCCGTTGGAAAGCTCCCCAACAAAAGGTGGATAAGTCAACGGAGTAGTTGGTCTAATAAAAGTAGGTAAGTGGCCAAACGAAATTGGCAACTTCATGTAAGAATTCGTAATTAAACTCCACAATTAACTGACCAAAATGCCCCTAGTTCATGTAGATTAAACTTTTCAACTGGAACAGTAATTTTGAAAGCATGTCTACTTAAATCTGGTTCATGTAGATTGTGCTTAGCACATAGTTTTACTTCTTCCTGAGTCAACTTATTTAATATCCTTTTTTCAATCATTCGTTTAGCTTCTAGTCGATGCCTGTTGTTCAGTCAACGGGACTATTTTTTCTTTGTTTTGCTCATTAACAATAATAACAGCGATCGATGTTTATCCTATTAATTAGGTCGGTTACATGAATCCTATTACGTCATTGTGCTCGATCCTTTTTTTCACATGTTTCGTATTTTTCTTGCCGTCTCTTTCAACAACATTCTTCTAGCCATATCCCTATCCCATTTAACCAATATATCCAATCCTCACCTTTGTTCACATGGAAAAACCATCCCTTAAATGCCCAGATTGAATCCATACATCCATACATAAAAGTCGCAATACCCACATCTAATACAAAGCAAATACATTTGATATGACAAGACTCTTTTACTGGCGAATTTCAGGGTTTAGTTCATAGAGCAAACATCATAACTACATTGATTAATCGAAAGGTACATAAAGTTCCACTTCATCTATTCCTCTCCCCATCGAAGTTCTCATTTACAGGTCCATATCTGTATGACACTAGTAAATGAGTCCGGACATCGTAGTTCCATTCTATACTAAAATTCAATAATTACACTACTTACCAATGTCTTGCAGACCTCATCCAACAAGCAGTTGCTAAGCCAAATCGCCAAATCACCAAATCACGCCAAATTATTATACCTGATTATCAAATTTTGTCACTTACAAACTAGCAAATGCCCCCGACACTGAAGTTTCAATCTAACTCAACATTGCACGGCCAAAAAACCACACGAGTTCGAAATGTGTCGGCTCAAAGTTATCAAACCACACGAATGAAACTCAAATGCACAGAATCCACCCAAGATTCATTCCCTCCAAAGTTACTTGTGTGACTATGGCTGCAAATGGAAACGCCGTAGCCCGTAATTCCCTTGCTCGAATGGCCCTGACTGTGGGCTTTATTCCATTATAGATTTGGGGCCGGGCATTTAACTTTCAATGTGCCTAATCTGAAATGGCTCGACCCAAAGTATTTTACTCTTCATATAATTTCTAATGCGAAGAATTGAGAAAATTACAATTTTACCTATGAGAAGTCATGTTTATCGCACACATTAATAAAAAAAAAACGTAGAAGATTAAAAACTTTAACACAATGAAGTTTAAAATTGTTGAGAGTGAGAAGTAATTGCATGCCCTTCCAAGGTTTAGGTGGATGGAACTTTTATGGGATGGTTACATCAAACAAAATATCTTATGGTGTAACAAGCCAATCAAAAGCAATGGATTACTATGTTTAGATGTCACAAAAATGAGATGCATATAAAGTCAGTAATTTAGTCGATTGGTTATTTCACGTCGGTCGTGTAGTGGACACCTACAACACTTCTAGAGTTTAGAGTGTTTTGTGAATAATTATAACTTTTTTTCTATGTTTTTGTGAGGGAAACCTAGCCGACGCCATGTCATATCGAAATCCCAAATGCTTTTCAAGAGGGGAGGAGGGGAAGAGTTTTAAAATTCATAAAGAAAAATCAGTCTCAATAGGTATGTCAATGAAGTGGGGTTTAGAATCGAACATGACGGTCATCCCCATATCAAGGCATTATCAAAGTTACCTATATCATAAAAAAGTAGAGTTAATATTATGTATAATTAAAATTTTACATAAAATTTTGACATTTTCTAGGCATCTAGAAGGTAACTTAACAAACGCATTAACAACCATTAACATTATATAATGACAATTTATTACATTAGTTACCATCCATGACTCCTTGATGCTACCCGCAAATAGTTGTATGAAGAAATAAATCCATTATCTTAGTCAATAATGAGGGTAATATATTTAGGTATCTTCGCAGTTGCAGCAAACTTTCACTAGTAATGGCTGAATGGGGTGCCAATACCGTCAGAGCATCTTTTGGCTGAAGCCATTTTCCCCCTACAAATAGGGTAGCAACATTTTTCAACTCAATTTACGTTGGCCAGATTTAATTTATATCACTTAAAATTTTAAAAACAGGATAAAATGAATTTGAAACATCAAACCCTGCGTTTACACCAGAGTTGTCGCTTGCGCCTCATCACCATCCCCCAGCGCTCGTCCCTGCCATTGCTCATCCCTTGAACATCAAGGCTATCCTCTTTTCTTAGTTTGATCATGCTATCTCCGACCCTAAGACTCAAAACCTCTCAGATCTGATGCTGACAAAGGTCCACGACCACGGGTTAGAGGTCTTCACTCCCAAATCAGCAATAATGGAGGCTTACATCCTCTGATTTGAGGTCGAGGACCTCCACCGCTTCATATATGACGTCAAGGACCTCCACCAGCTTCAGCGACGGCATTAAGCTTGCTCTCCAGAGGTCCTTGAACTCGTTTTGAAAAGGCGACATCCTAATGAGGGTTGCAGTGTGGCAAGGGTGATCATGGCATGATAGTGACGACGATCACGCAGAGGACGTCGCTCGCACATGCTGATTAGGGAAGACAACGACACTCTGCCATCTCCGCAATGGGATTGCTGTTGGCTAGACCTGCAGCCAAGTGTCACGGCCCAAGGAAAAGAATAACTATAAGCCCGCTCGAGCACAGGCCGTGACCCAGTTCATGATTGGGCCATGCCTGTCCATGCGCCTATCCACGAGCCCATTCATAGGCCAATGACTTTTCTCATGTATAGCCCCTTGAGTGTCTTGTACGTAAACCATGTAATGATTGGGCCAATTCAAGCCCTACTGTTGAATCAAAGAGGGGATCCACAGCCTAGATCAGTTCCTTTCTTGTATATATAGGGGACCCTTCCCTTGTATTGTGTTAGCTTGTTCATAAGTGAATATATTACATTGTTTTGCGCTATACTATCCTTGTATTCGAGTGTGCGCGTGAAAGGCTAATTTGGGAGTAATCCTAAAGCTGTGCGGGTGTTGGATCGTTTGGAATTGATTGACCCGTGACAAGTGATATCAAAACCTTCATTCGTAAGTGCAATGGCTAATCCACAAAATGATATTGCAACCGCTTATGCTGAGGATCGTGGAAGGGCGATCGAGAGGGTCAGCATCTAAACTAGGAGGAGTTGTGCCATCTCTAGTTTGAGGAATCTAATGGGAGACTTGGAACACCAAATGACGATCATGGAGGCGATCATTATGGATGTTCAAGAGATAGTGGAGGACTTGAACTAGACCATTAAGGGAGTGAAGGCCGAAAAGGAGGAGCTCTTGGCTCTTGGCTGAAGTGCAAGAGCTCAAAACTGTCATGGGAGAGCTTTGCAGCAAGGTGTTAAGGTCTTTAACCCATGAACTACAATAGTAGGATGAGACTTGGGAGACCATGATGGTAGCCATGCGTGTGATGATAGCCGAGCTTAAAGGCAAGCTTGAGGAGGTTGAAGCGGCACAAGTGAACGAAGTGGTCATTGTGCAAGCTCATTTATGGGTGGAGGCCCCCTAGCTAAATGAGTTCAAGGGCTCGCGGGTGGCCAAAAATGTAGACAACTTTTTGTGGTATATGGAGTAGTACTTCCAAGCCATAAGGATGAACGACGACGCCACTAGGGTAAACACCGCAACAATGTATTTAGTTGATAATGCGTTGTTGTGGTGGTTTCATAGGTCAGATGATAGGAGTAGTGACCCTATCACAACCTAAGCTAGGTTTGTCGAGGAGTTCTAATGAACTTACCATCTTGCTTATGTAGAAGAGGAAGCTCGTGATAAACTCAAGCATCTTGAGCAAAAGAGCAAAGTTCGCGAGTGCATGAAGTAGTTCTCAGAGTTATTACTCCAAATCCTATCCATGATAGAGGTGGAGGCATACCACCAGTTCATGGGAGAACTCAAGCCATGGGTCAAATAGGGGCTGAAGCATTGCAACGAGAGGGATCTTGCAATGATCGCATTGATAGTCGAGTCCCTTGTGGAGTACAAAGCACCATCCACAACTAAGCCGAGCTCTCACCTAAGGGAGGAAGCATGGTGGGGGAGACCGAAGCAAATACAATCGCTTGAAAGGGGGTAAACCACCAACAGCACCTCCTAGGGACCAATCGGAGTTGAGCGGTTGGAGACAAATGAAGATACAGACTTACAAATGCTTCCTCTATGATGGTTCACACATGGCTAGGGATTGTCCAAAATAGGATAAGTTGGCAGCCTTATACAAGGAAGATGCACCCTAAGAGGAGTCTCAATTGGGATTGTTGTGGGTCCTTAGCTCCATCAAGGCCAAGAAGGCAAAGGAGCCTCAAGGAATGATATTCATGGATGTGAAGATCGGGGTTACCATGATGAGTGCGCTTGTGGATACTAGGGCGTCCGACCTCTTCATAACCCAAGAGGTCGCCAAAAAGCTAAATCTTTGGGTCGAGAAAGGCAAAGCCAGTTGGCTTAAGATAGTGGACTTCAGGGAAGTCTCAATTAGCAGCATGGCTAGGGATATGGAGCTTTACATCGATTCATAGATTGGTAAGGAGAACATTGAGGTAATCCCCCTTAACAATTATGATTTCGTGCTAGGTCTTGGGTTCCTCGACCAGATAAATGTTGGTGTTATGCCATTTGCAGACTACATAAGTATTTTGGACATGCGATGCCAACGCGTGATCCCAATCCATTACGAGTCAAGCCAAGATTAGAAAATGTTATTGGCCATCAAAGGGCAAGGAAGGGTGAGGTGACTTTCTTTGCAGCTTTGATGGCTGAGGATGCTAAGGCCAAGGAGAATGATGTCTTAACAGAGGTAACCCAAGTCCTTGAGTCATTTAAATATGTGATAATACTAGAGTTGCTCAAGAAACTTCCGCCTCAGAGGGAGGTGAACCATTAGATCAAGCAAGTGCCTAACGCTTGACCCCCCGCCATGGTACCATATCGCATGACACCACCCAAGCTGGCTTGACGCTGGCTAAATTCGACTATTCAAGGCCTTGCTCAATACCCCAGTATTATTCCAAAAGAAGCACAATAGATCCCTCCGAATTTGCATAGATTATTGGGTACTGAACAAGCTCACTATAAAGAATAAATACCTGATCCCACTCATCAAAAATCTGTTCAATTAGCTTGGAAAAGCTCAGTGATTTACCAAGTTTAATCTTCGATTGGGCTACTGTCAGGTGTGAATTACCCAAGGGGATGAGCCAAAGACCGCATGCATGATGCGGTACAAGTCATACAAGTTCTTCATCATGCCACTTAGCCTGACTAACGAGTGAGCCACGTTCTACATATTGATAAACAAGATACTCCATTTGTTTCTTGATCAGTTCATTGTGGTATACCTTAATGATATAGTCATGTATAGTCAAACACTCAAGGAACACATCAAGCACTTAAGGCAAGTCTCCCGAGTCTTGCGTGAAAACGAACTCTATGTCAAGGGTGAGAAGTGTGCATTCATGCAAGAGATAGTCCCTTTCCTTGGGCACATCATTGGAGGTGGACTTGTGCAGATGGACAAGGCTAGGATCTGAGCCATCATTGAGTGGGAGCTGCCGATCAAGGTGATAAAGCTAAGGTCATTCCTTGTCCTCACCAATTATTATCAATGCTTCCTCCAAAGCTATTTGAGCATTATCGTGCCACTCATAGACATGCTAAAGAAGGAGAAGTCTTGGGAGTGGACTAATCAATGCCAAGGTGTGTTCGACTAGTTAAAGCAGACCATGACTGAGGAGCCGGTGCTTATGCTGGCCAATCATGCCAAGCCTTATGAGGTAGAAACCGAGACTTCTGATTATGCTATTGGTGGTATTCTCATGTAGGATCGGCATCTAGTGGCATTCAAGTCTCACATGCTCAATGATACCAAGCGGTGATATACTGTCCAAGAAAAGAAAATGACTGTAGTGGTGCATTGCCTTTGTACATGAAAGCACTATCTTTTAGGATCCAAGTTCGTCGTAAGGACGAACAACGTGGCCATAAGCTACTTCTAGACTCAAAAGAACCTAAGTCCGAAGCAAACTCAATAGCAATATTTCCTGGTTGAGTCTAACCATATGCTGGAGTACAAGCCAAAAAAGGCCAATTAAGTGGCTGAGGCCTTAAGTCAAAAGGCAGAGCTGGCCAACACCATTAGTTGGCCAAGTTACACATTGACTGATGTATCAAGGAAGGGCTCGAGTAAGACTAGACTGCCTAAGAACTCATTTAGTGTGCGTGGAAGGGCAAGACTCAGCAATTTTGGTATGAGGACGACCTCCTCTACACCAAGGGGTACTGACTCTATATGTCGTGCTACGAGAAGTTGAGGAAGGAAGTGCTATGGGAGTGCCACAATTCTAAGTAGGCGGGTCATCCGAGAATCCATCGCACCATGGCACTCGTCGAAGACCAATATTATTGGCCTCATATGCAAGACTACATTGACGCATACGTGAGGATGCGCTTTGCATGCTAGCAAGACAAAGTGGAGCAACATTTGTCGCCAAGGCTCCTCAAGCCACTTCATATACCAGAGCGTCAATGGGAGAGTATCTCCATGGACTTTATCATGAGCTTACCAAAGTCCGAAGGGTGTCAGACCCTTATGGCAGTGGTGGATTACTTCTCAAAGTATGTGACTTTCATGTTTGCGAGCAAAGATTGCCCATACCAAAAGGCAGCCAGATTATTCATCAAGCACGTCGTCAAATATTGGGGCATACCGTGAATGATTGTGAATGACCATGACCCTTAGTTCATGGGGCGATTTTGGACCAAGCTCTTCAAGTTGCTAGAGTCAGACCTCAACTTCTTCATAAGCTTACATCCTGAAACCAACGAATAGATGGAGCGGGTGAATGCCCTCATCGAGATATGCCTCCAGCACTATGTGAACACAACACAAGCGAATTGGGTAAAGCTTATCATTGTGGCTTAGTTCTCGTACAATTTACAGTGAAGCAAGTCCATGAACTAGAGCCCATGCAAGATCGTGACTGGACAACAATCGCTCTGTCATGCCTCGAACCCCGAGCACACAGTAACCCCTTACCATGGTCAATTGAAAGTGATGTCCCAAGACTCGTCGATGACCCTTCATTTTAATCTTTCATTAAGCGCAAGCGGAAGACGAACTATCCCCAGTTTAACAGACAATCAAATAATCAAACAAGAATAGAAGGATGAACAGCAAGATAACATCAACTACTCATTTATACATTCTTACTGGATTAACCAATAGATGATCATTTTCCGATTTACAAACCCAACTAAGGGGGGCGATCCATCCACTAAGTTAGACCAAAAAGAAACTAGGCTCGACTAATCCATCTATACAAAAAGAACTCTCAGGTTCTGAACTACCATCACCCTGACCCATTAGACTCAAGCTTCGTCAAGTCGTAGTTAGAGGCATTCGAGTTAATTACTGGAGGAGTGAGGGTAGGATTCTCCACTACACCATTAGGAGGGTCTAGCTCCATAGGATCCCAATCGTCGTCTTCAAAGCCTCTACCGGGTGGTCCATCGAAACCTCGTAGAGGATCGATCAGCAAATCGTCCTGCCAGATATACCACGCTAGGAATTTATGGGGTATCCATTGCCCTGGTCCCTCATCCACCCAAATGGTGGAGACGTGCTTCTCGTACAAGTGCACTCGACTCGGGAACCGGTGGTGCGTCAAAATGGTCTCCCAATCCTGAGGGACCCCAAATCGCATCGGCGGGTGCATTATTCTAATGGCCTAAAAGTGGTTATACAATAATCAGTGAGATAAAATCTCAGTGACTTCTCCATCTAAGCCTTGGTTAAAACATCAACTTAACCCGGGCTATCTCTAGAACCACCACTCACACAACCCAACCACAAACAACCAATAGTTAGCAATCAAACAGCAAACAGGGTCAACCAACAATCAAAAGTCAATTCGCATAAAACCTTACCTGGTGTGACATACCCTACACGTTACAAGTCATCACAATACACGCAATGCACATGGCCGTTAGATGATGCAGTTCATCAATCACATGCGAGTCGCGTCACAAGCGATCTCACTTGGCCATTGCCACACTTTGCACATTATCAATTCATGCATGCGTGCTATAAATGATGTGATCATCTCATGCATAATCAGAACCAATGATGCTATGTTTTCTCATGCACTCTTGCATCCACATGTGTTCCGATTATTACTGCCTCTCAGGGCTACAACTGAGGTGCTACAGTGCTACGGCGTCTTTCCTTCATAGAGGCGCAACCATGCCCTTGCTACGGCGCCATTCCTCCGGAGAGGCGCAACCATGCCCTTCCTTTTGATAAATTGGACTATTGTAGCCAATGCACACATACTTGCACATATACTTGCATTTAAAACCTCAATTCATTTCTCATAAAAGCGGTACATTTCCGGTGTCCCTCGGACAATTCATTTTTCCACTTTCTTTTATGAAAACCATACAATTCAAGCAAATATTCATGCAATGTTACATCCAATTCACTTCATATGATCAAGACATATGAAATTATGCACATTTTAGCTTTCGGAAGAACAGTGCACGTGAACAGTGAAATTTCAGAATTTAATAATTAAATCATTAAAACCATAAATTAAGAAAATCATTAATTACAACAATTAATCAAATTAATCAAGCAATCAAGGTAAAACATACTTAATTAACACATAACACACAATTAAGCATAATCAAGCACAATTAAGCATAATTAAGCAAGATTAAGCTAAGCTAATCTTAACCATCTATCTAACCACCTATCTTAGGGCTAATACAACTTAATTAAACTTCCTAAACCAACATTAACACTAATTAACCCAACCCTAAGCAAGTTTAGGCACTAACAAAGGGATTATGGGCTAAACTCACCCATTAAGTGAGCCGGCGACACGAACGCGACAATGGCAACGACGAACCCGACACTCAGGGACTTCACTCACGACATTCCAAAGCGGTCTCAAGGCTGAACACAACAACAACCACTTTTGCTCTCTCACTGCAAGCTAGAAAACTACACTATCTGAGGAAGAAGTGGCTGATCGGAGTAAAAAGGCTTGGTCGGAGCTCCGGCGAGCAGTTGGTCGGCGATCGGCGGCACCTGGGAGTCGAGGGGGAACTGTTGGTGGCTGGTATGGGTGGAGATCTGGCCGGAATAGGAGGAAAATAGGGGAAAATGTAGAACTGGGTAGAATTGGTCGCTATAGTGGTAGGTTGGGAAGCGGCGGCTTTTGGCTGGCCGGCAAGTCGGCCGACGGCTCCTTTCGGTGATTGGCCGACATAGGCCGTACGGATTCCCTCTCATGAGCATGATGGTAGGTGGCATGGGTAGTGATTCACACAAGAATGGCATGAACAACTTGATTTTCGAAGGAAGGTCAGAAGCAGAAGCAACAAGAAGAATGGGAAACAAGGGAGAGAGAGACAGAGAGTGAAGTGAGGGTTGCTACATAAGCCCCATTAATGCCATTAAATGTTGTTTCAACTTCCCATGCAACATGACCTCATATTCTCTCTTTTCTTTTGTCTTTTCCAAATAATATCTAGGGGCAAAATGGTCATTTCCACCTTGCACAATTCCCGAATTGCCTTTGGGTTGAAAATGAAGGGCAACCCTAATAAATGGGCTTGGGAATTTGTTGGGCTCGAATTGGCTCAAGTTTAGCAATGGGCTTGGAAGGTTAAATGGGTCGGTTGGGTCCAACGGGATCACTTGCTTGCCTCGAGTCTAACTTGGTGGCTATCCCACCTTAGGCATGAGGCCCATACTGACCTTGCCAGGCCCATGTCTTCGTAGGGTCGTTTCTTTAGTCCATAAACCCCTTTTTCCAAAAACTCAAATTAACTAACACTGTCAACTTTCGAGGAAGCATTGTCCAAATGTCTGTCCTGAACGTTCCCAAAAATTCAAAGTCTATTCTTGAATTCTCATGTCTTGTCAATCTCGTCCGAATGCCATTTTGGTACGATTCAAACTAATAGGCGGCTTCAAGGACTCACGATCATTCATCGCTCAAAGGGTTGGAATTTCAGGATATCACACGCTCACTCCAAGCATGGTTGCCTTGGGCTATTAAGGGAATAGCTCATCCACATACAAGTTCACCAAGGACTAGCACGAGTAGGCGAACTTAGCCTGGCTATGCCTAAACAAGGTCTCGAAGTGCATGAAGAAAAGGGCCAATAAGAAGTGATGGCATATGGAGTTCCAGATTCAGGACCTCATGTTGGCTAAGCTACACATGGTCCTTCGATTCAAAGATGTGCACAAAGGATTAGCCCATCACTATGAGGGCCATTTCCAAGTGTTGGATCGGGTCGGGAAGATAGCATATAAGCTGGAGATATCATCAAAATTCAAGATATATTTAGTTTTCCATGTGAATATGATTAAGTCTTTCCATGTAGACGAAAAGGATTTGAATAGAGGGGAATTGTAGCATGCGCCACTTGGAGCAAAAACCCGGTGTGACCAAGAAGTTGAATGCATCTTGGTGGACCAAGTCATATGGAAGAAGTATTGTGCACCGAGGTAGAAATGTATGGTATGGTGGAGAGGTCTACCGCCAAGTGCAAAAAGCTGGGAACCCATCGAAACTCTTTGGCAATTCCAAAAATAGATTGATGCCTTCCATGTTGAAGACGCAACAAGGGCGTTACTTGATTAGGTGGGGGAGAATGTCACAACCCAAGGAAATGAATGGCTTCGAGTCCACTCGAGCACGTGCTATGACCTAGTTTGTGACTAGGTCCTGCTCATCCATATGCCCGTCCGTGACCCCCTCCATAGGCCAATGACCTTTCGGCTTCCTCCATCAAGCAACCCTTCGAATTCCCCTGAGGAGTGACCCTGTAACTCCCTTTGGCAGACGTCCCTTGAGCTCCTTCATGGCCTAAGGCCTCTTGTATAGCCCCTTGAGTTATCTTGTACATAAATCATGTAATGATTAGGGCAATGTACATAACCTTGTTTGTCTATGCAATGCTCACCCATGTCTCCATATTGCTCATGTGCCACACAAAGTTCTAGCACACAACCCAATACGGGCACATGAGTAACCTCACTAACTCAGCTTTCTACAGAATAGGCTAGCTGGTCCCTAGAGTTATCCATTCTTTAGAGGCAGTGATTTAAAGAGAAAAATTACTAAAAATTGTCGGTAAGGTTCAGACTGGTCCTAGTTGGGTTCGAAGTGAGTTGAGTATAGATTACTAAAATTGTATTGCATAAAAATGATTTAAAAGTGTACATTAAATGGGTCAGTTTAGGTTTAAATCATTTTTTATCCAAGTTAGCACAATCGTTTGATGGGTCTACCCATAATGCATTAGGAATGAGCTCATTTCTTACTTGAAAAGTATTTGAATTCCTTTCTCTAGCTATCTTTAAAATCATTCTTGTAAACTTAACTGAATACATAACTGAAATAACTGTGTACTTATTCAAACCGCCGCACTAATTTTCTCTCCCTTCGCACATCCACAATGTCTCTATCCTTCTCTCTCTCTCTCTCTGAGAGGACTCATTTAAGGTGTTGAAGTGATGGAACTAGAAATCTTCCATAAATTCATGAAGATGAAATGTCATGTCCTGTGAATAAGTAGAATCGAGAATTCTCCAGAGCATAAAAGCTCCATGAATATATTGGGCTTCCATCTTTTGGTTTCATCAGTGGTAGACAAGATTGATCAAATCTGTTGCCAATTCCTATGGAAAGGGCCTAACCTTGGATCGGGTGGTGCGAAGGTCTCTTGGGATGATGTATGCCTACCTAAATAGGAACGAGGCCTAGGGATTCAGAAAATTCGAGATAGCAACAAAGCAGCTATGCTTAAGCATATCTGGATTCTCTTCATGGATAAGGAATCCCTATGGTGTAAATGGATTCATGCCACACACCTCAAGAGGAAAAACTTCTGGATCACCCCCCCCCCCTCGGCCCACCGACTTTTTGTTCATGGGCTTGGAGGAAACTTCTAGCCCTTAGGGAGGAAATCAAAAGTTTGGTTAAGTGAAAGATAGGAGATGGTATGTCTACCTCACTTTGGTTTGATCCGTGGCTTGGCATAGGCCCCCTAAATTCAGTCTTCATTGATAATTTCATCTACCAATCGAATCTCCCAAGGCATGCCAAGGTTGCTGACATCTATTTACCAGCTAGGCAACCACTTCTCCAAGAACTCCTCTCGTGGCAAATCTTGGTTCCCCCTCTGAACCAATCATAGGACACCTTTACTTGGGTGGTGCATCCGACCAGAAAGTTTTCTATTGCATCGACTTGGTTAGATATCAAATGGAGAGCAGCCCCGGTGATGTGGGTCTCCTTTGTGTGGAACAAAGCTATTGTTCCAAGGCACCAATTCCTTCTATGGCTCATCATGCGGAACCGGCTTCCTACACAAGTTTTTCTTATGTCACGTGGCAGAATTTCCACTTCGCATTGTGCATTATGTAATACAAGACCCGACTCAATTGACCACTTATTATTTTGAATACCATGTCTCTAATTCTCTTGCCTCCTTTTGGGCAGCAAAGTGCAATCTCCCTTGGAGGAATAGCACGTGGTTAGATAACCTCCAGTGGGCCATCAACACTTTCTCGGACGATGGATTCTACTATGATATTACTAGGTTTTCATTTGGTGCACTCTGCTATGTGATATGGAAGGCCAGGAATGATCAAATATTTCAGGCCCATAACTTATTTGTGCCATCCATGAAACAACACTTAGTAAAGGCGGTAAAGGACAAATCCTTGGCCTTCAAATCCGTTGAAGACTCATCGAGAAACAAGAGATTGCAGTGAAGCTAGGGGATCCACCCTGCCATTTTTGGTGAGGTCCTGAGTGCTAGTCTGGATGTGGCCGCCTAATCTCTTTTGTGTTTGCTCTCTGTATTTTGTTTGTTTTTCGTTTGGTGAACCTAGTACCCCTTCACTCCAGTGACATGTTGTCCCGCTGAGTGGTTGTTGGTACCGGTTTTCCTCCTTATTGTATAGTTTTGCTAGTTGAAAAGTCTATACTACTTACCTTTACCAAAAAAAAAAAAGCTCCACTAAATCATGCTCCAAAGTTGGCACCATCGAATAGGCAACTGAAGCGCTGATGAAGCATCTAGAGGAAGTAAAGAAATTGATGACAATGCAAAAAAGAAGAAGTTAAATTGTAGGATGGAGAGTCATTTGGAGGAAATAAATCCATCTTTTTAAAGCAAAGCCTATTACATCAAGAAGTAGGAAAAATTACCAAAATGTTTCAAACCTAATACAATTGTATTAATTTAGTTTAATTTTTTTTTTTGTCAATTGAGTGTTAAACATAATACATTTATGCCAATTTAGTTCAATAAGAAATCATTTATATGAACTCTAGCCATCATTCGTAACATAACTAGTACTAACGTGGAATTTTTAATAATATATATTTATTTTATTCTATTCTATTCTATTTTCTTTTTTTGTTTTCTTTTAATTCCTTTGTTTTTTTCTCCCAACTCCCAATTGTGGGCCCGCGAAGGTCACCTACCAACCCTCGTTGGGTTTGGGTGAGGCTATGATGGCCTTAACTGACAAGGGCCATGATGCCCTCACTCAGGGCTAGCAATGGCGTTGCAGCCCTTCCCAGCTCACAATTGGGAGTTGGGAAAAAAAGGAAAAAAAGAAAAGAAAAATTAATAAATAAAATAAATAATTCAAAAAATAATAAAATTATATAAAAATGTTTAGCTTAGTGCCAATTGTATCACATAAGATGGCCGGCATCACGTTAACGAATTTCTATCAAAATTGGCCGAATTATCTTAATTGGTAAAGTATTAAAATGTTGAGAACTCAATTAACAAATGAAAAAAATAAGATTTAGAATTGAACTGACACGATCACAATAGATTTAAAAACTTTATAGCAATTCTCTCTTAAGGAGTGTTGAGACGTCATATTTGAAGCCAATTTGTATTTGATGCTCTCTACGCTCTTCCTTTTCATGTCGGAGAATAGAGTTAAAGAAACTTGCAAGAGGTCCAGATTTCTCTGAAATCTCCATTCGACCGGCCGAAAACTGACGCGAATGATATCGTGGTGGTTTACAAACATCCTATATGGAAGGGGAATTGCCGATCTCACAGTTGAAAGGGGAAATGTTAGATTCATCTAGATTAAAATTCTCCTAATCATCTAAAAGAATTATGTTACCACTGCCACAAGTCCTGCATTGAGACACCGCCTCCTGCTTAAACTTTAAGTTGCCACTGTTTTATTTATTCGTTGCCACTTTGCTCATCTTCAAAATTACCTTTGGAATTGGGACCCGCTACTTTTCTCCTTGCGATTTTTAATCTGCGTTCGAATGGAAATATATTGGACAACTTACCTACAGCAAATTAGGAAGAAAAAGAATGTATTCTCGCATAAAAACTTTCACAGACACCTCGTAACAAAGCTAGAAGTGTCACCTTATGGTGATCTCATGGTGGTCTCATGGTCGTTCACATTCTTCATGACTATTTTAAAGTGTTGTTCCACTAACTAGTAAAGTTGAAAACTTTTTCCCTCCACTTTGGAAAATTTTCATAGGCTTGACTTGAAGTCATCCCTCTTCTTTTCTTTCAGTGCTAAAAGAAAAGAAGATACATTGTCTCATGATAAAGAAAGCTTTGTTCAGTGTGCTGTGAGACCAACAGTGCATATATATAAGTTTAATTTTTGTGATACTCACTAACAAATTCCTCTTACACCTACACATAAGATCATGGGAATCAAAACTCATGCTGAGCTCACAAGATCATATTACGATCATGGGATTAGGAACACGGCTAAAATTTGATCCGTTTGTACTGTCATGATTATTCTCCTTGTTTAAAATATTTAAACAACAAATACGGTTTACCAAGGATGATTTAATCATACAAATTAAATAAGGTGGGTTTTATGCAAGATTAAAATTTCCATTCATAGGCACCTCGTAGCAAAGTTGGAAGCATAGTCTCATGGTCATCTCATGATTGTTCACATTGTTCATAACTTATCTCAAAGTGCCGATCTAGTAACTAGTAGAGCTAGAAACTTTTTTCCCCCACTTTAGAAAATTTTCAGAGGCTTGCCTAAAAGTTGTCCCACTTCTTTTCTTTCTATGCAAAGAAACAAGAAGATAAAAGATATGCGTTTTCTAACCTAATTTGCCAACGAAACCACTTTCTCACCAACTGCTCAACTCTATCAATTATTGCGTTGATGATCCGACACACTTTGTAAGGTGTCATATATCTCTAAAATATAAATCAAGCGGCCCTATGAATGAGAGCTTAAAATCAACCAAACTCCTAAGCCTATTGAAGCAATAGAATAATTGCAGCATGGTCTAACAGAGAGACTGCCAGGTGTTCCCAAGACACCACATGATGATCCGTTCAGTTGTCTGCTTCATCATAATATTCTTCTTCAGAGGAAAGTTAGAGTTCAAAGCACTTCATGTTAAATAATTGGTTGGGTGGTTGACGACGGGATGCTTTGAAAGCATCTAACATTTTCTAACAAAAACAAATGATTGTGGATTAGCTGTTGCTGGGTCATTTATTTGATAGATTGTTTCTGGGGTACCAGTATATGTCACTTTATGGGAGTCCAATTCTATCTTCTTAACCATTAGCTTTTTATGATTGACAATGAAGAATTAAACCATAAACGGGAGTAAAAACTATAGATTGTCAACGATGTTGATCCACAGAATTCGACTTAGGACATAATGTACCATTTTTTACGAGTCCACAGTACTTCTCTTATTTGCAATTTCAATTTGCGAAATAATTGAGTTATGTGATAAAGAAAATGTAAACTATTTATAAGACACATATAGAGACAACTTTAATTAGATTATCTTCTTTTACCAATTGAGAATTTTTCTCATATCGTATAGTTTTAATATGCATTGGTGCTTGACAGCTAAGCGCCCATTTAGTTAAAGAAAATATTATGAGTTTCCATTTTCATTTCATAAAATTATGTTTAGTATATGTATCACATGGAATAACAGGGACTGACCGTCCGTCCTTTAAAGGACGAAGCCTATAACCAAAATTATTTCATAAAAATTTAACTTCATATCAAATCATATTCAAAAGGAATTCAAAAGTTCACTCAATCCCCTAAAATTTATTTGGCAAATACCATTCTATGTCACCCCATATCACTCTCTACGCCGCCCCATTTACTCTCTTCGTTCCAGTGACATAAAATAGTCACGAGGAAAGCAAAATTACAGCTCAACAAGTGGCAATCATCATATTTTTATGAGATAAAGCAATTTTTATAGCAATCTTTATGGATTGACATAATGCACCATTGAAGTCATACCAACAGATATTCTCCGATTACATGAATATTTCATATATTCTCCATTAGTCAATGCATCACATAATATGCATCATACCATAATCCATATAGTAGGCAGCAAATATCATATCAACCCCCCATGTCAAAAAAACCTTATGGTCTTGTTTCACTTGGTAATAAGATCTAACATCCATGGGTTATATATGGCATAATCTTTCTTTGAGTTATTGCATGCAAATTGCTCTAGATTAGTAATACTAGTATAAGTTAAAATTCTAAATTTAATTTGTTCGTGGGATTTGCCGTATGTTTTGTGCCCCCAGATTATAAAAAAATGAAATAGGGTTAGACCTATTATTGACTTAGTTATATCTTTTGAGTAGTCATGTGTTAAAATTATTATTTAGCAAAGCAAAAACAACTACTCGCTGGCAACACAATTTCGAGAAGCTAGTAAAGTTAATCTATCTTTTTATTAGTGAGCCTATAACTTAGATCGCGAGAATCCGCCGCTCCAACGTTGTTTGTCGGTTTGTGCAATGATTAAGTCCGGCAAGACCCCTAGTGATCTATACTAGTCCCTACATTTGTTGGTCGTTTGGCTTGTTGACTAATCTACTCAACCATTGAATTCAACGTCGAACAAAGAAATTTGTGACAAGCAGCCAATTTGAATAACGCCCGTGGTCTTCGGCGAAATAAGTACGTGTATTCACACCTATTATATATCATGGTCCCTGAGTATACAGAATCATTTTCCAAAGTTCTGATAGTATTCTTTGATGACTATAAAAATAAAAGAAATTTGTGACAATCAGCCAATTTGAATAACGCCCGTTGTCTTCAGTGAAACAAGTACGTGTATCTACACCTATTATATATCATGGTCCCAGAGCATGCACAATCATTTTTCAAAGTTCTGGTAGTACTGTTTGATGACTCTACCAAAATAAAAAAAAGTCATACATCTCCATCCTCTAGTATAAGAATAAATTAGGCATAAGTACAGCGGGAGTGCCAAAAGTTGGCACGGAGGAACACTTAAGTGCCACTTTTTTAAAAAAAATGGATCACTTAAGTGTCAAGTCGCCGGAACCCTGCTGGAAATTCAAAGTGACAATTTTTTATTAATTTTCTTGCCTACGTGGCTCGCCGGAAACTGAATCGCCCAAAAAGTAGCCAAAACGACGTCGTTTTGGCTAACATGGATTTTAAAAATTATTAATTAAATAATATTACATAATTAAAAATATATATTATTATAAAATCGATTTTATTTTTTAAAAAAAAGGGGGACGAGGGGATCGGCCCTCGCCGCCGCCGCCGTCGCTGCCCTCGCCAGGAAGGGCCGGCGACGGTGGGCGAGGGTCGGCCGGGGTCGTCGGGCCCCGGCCAGTGGTCGACAACCCCAGCCGACGACCCCGGCCGGCGACCCCGGCCGACCCTCGCCCACCGTCGTCGGCCCTTCCCGGCAAGGTGGGGGCGGCAACGGCGGCGGCGGCGAGGGCTGCACAGCCCTCGCCAATCCCCTCCTCCCTTTTTTTTTAATAAAATCAATTTTAATTTTTAAAAAATCTGACGTGGAGAATTTTTAAAAAAAAAATTGCCACGTGGATTTTTTATTTTGAAAAAAATGCGCTGTCAGCAAATGAAGTTGCCGGAAAATGGACACGTGGCAATTTGGCCGGAATTTTTCGCCGTTGGCACTTAAGTGATCCCTTTTGCTCCGATTTTGGCACGTAAGTGTACCTTTTGTAACTTTTGGCACTTAAGTGTCCCTCCGTGCCAACTTTTGGCACTCCAGAGATCCGTACCTCGAATAAATCAAGAAGAAGATCAAAATGTGAACGAATTACCTAAAAATATAGTGTCAAATCTTAAGCAAGCGCTCATTTTTTATTGGTAGACTCCTTCATCTAATGGCTTCTTCATCAAAACCCAAAAGGATTTACCAGGTGTTCTTGAGTTATAGAGGCAAGGACATTCGGAACAACTTCCTCAGTCATCTCTACACAGCTCTTGACCATAAAGGAATCTACACTTATGTTGATAGTGAGGAGCTTAGGAGAGGAGAGCAAATAGCGCCAGCACTTATGAAGGCAATCGAGGAATCGCATATTGCAATCATCATTTTCTCCAAGGATTACACTTCCTCATGGTGGTGTTTGGAAGAGGTGGCGAAAATCATGGATTGCAAGGAGGAAAGAGATCTCATGGTCTTTCCAGTGTTTTACAAAGTGAAACCCAAAGAAGTGAGAACACAAAAAGAGAGGTACAAAAAAGCTATGGTTAAGCATGAATCCAAGTTCGGGAAGGAATCAGAGGAAGTGAAGAGATGGAAGAAAGCTCTTTCTGATGCCTGTAGCTTGGCTAGGTGGCATTTGAATGATGGGTAAGTAGATTGGAGTTCATATATTGTAGAAGAAGCTAATATTTGCAAGTAAGTATAGAGACTATTTGTAAGAAAGAGGACTAAATGAATCTACACACATGATTGTGTATATGTATAGATGCTTCATCTTATAATTCCCGAAAATTCTTAAGTGGTTGAAGTCAAAGTTAGTCATTTTATATAAGAGTTAGTAAATCTTATACTTAGTAAGGAAAGGGGATAAGTGTATTGAAAGTCCTAAAACTTGCCTAAAACTTGTCAACAAAGTGCATTTAGTCCTAAAACTTTTAAAAATTGCAATTAAGTCATAAAACTTCTTATGAAAGTGCAATTAAGTCTTACAACTTTTAAAAAATGTAATTAAGTCCTAAAACTTGTCACTTTCATCAAATCAAGTCCTTTGTTGATAGCACTTTTTGAAAGTTTTTAAGACTTGATTATACTTCGGTGACAAGTTTTAGGGCTTAATTGTACTTTTTGATAGTTTTTGGAATTAATTATATGTTCATAACAAGTTTTAGGACTTTTATTGCACTTATCCCTAAAGAAAGAAATATAGAGTTTGGCAAATGATAAGAAAAGTAAATAATTACAAGAAAAATAAGCTTGGCAAGTAAAAACAAGAATTAATATTCAAAATTAGCTAGTAACTTAATTGGAGAAAAGTTGGTAAGCCATTATAATTAAGATTGGCAATTTGTAAAATTAGTTAGTAGCTAACTTAAATAACATTTGGTAACTTAGTAGAAAAGTTGGTAAAATAAAAGAACATAAGTCGCTCAAGTGAGAGTTGGTAATCTAAAACTAATAGATAATTATTAAATATGACATGCTGGGGAGAAGAACACCTCGAGTGTCACAACTTGGCACGGGAAGATGCATAACTATTAAAACTTCCAAAAGGCATATTTAAATGTTAAATTCAAAGAAGAAAGGAACACTTAAGTGCCGATGGCAAAAATTTGTAGCCAAATAGCTAATGTGGCTTAGTCTGACAAGAACTTTAAATGATGTGGCATTTCTTTAAAAAAAAAATTATTAACGTAGACAATGCGAACAATGCCACGCCATCCGCATACCGCATAGACTATGCGAGACGACGCTAAATGACGTCATTTTGGCACTTAAGATATCATTTCTTTGCAAAACTTGACACTTAAGTGTTCACTTTTAACCACGAGTAACATTTAAGTGATTACTTATACCATAACTTAACACTTAAGTGATCCTTTTTTAACCACGATTGGCACTTAAGTGAACATGGAGAATGACGTCGTTGTAGATAAGGATTGCTAAGTGGACATTTCAGTGAGCCATGTAGACTAGTTTTATTGATAAAATAACGCCACGATGGATTTCTATAAAGCTCGTGAGCTGGCATTTAAGTGTCCAATTTTCAAAAAAAAAGTGGCACTTTAGTATACTTTGGAAGTTGTGGCATTTATGTCCCCCCCCATCAAGTTATGGCATTTGAGGCGTTCGTTTTCCATAAATGTTGATAATCACTCTAATAGATTTTGGTAATTTTATAAAAAAAAGTTAGTAAATTTAAGGCCATAAGTTATGCCAATCAATTTTTGTAAGAACTATGAGTAATTTCTAAATTATAAAAAGGTTAATGATTTGATAAAATTGTTGGTCAATTATTGACATGTTATGGAAAAGAAAAAATCAATTAGCTTTTTTTCACCAAAATTTTTGCAACACTTACGAACACTAATTGAAATTTGCTGGCATAGAAAAGAAAACCTATTTTTGGGCACGAAACAATAGAATTCTACCTTTGGCTTTTGCTAAGCCTTGTTTCATTCAGGTAAGGTCTATAGCTCTTTCTTTTGGATCCTTGTTGCCTCCTTGAATTATAATAAAGTTCTAAGCGTTTTGTTTGTGGGCTATATGAGTTCTTAACGTTTCATTTTGGTCAGTTGAGCTCTACAGATTTACTATTTTGGTTAACTGAGTCATAAACTCATTGTCGATGGAATTTTGAGTTCAAAAAATCACATGTGGCTAACCATAGAGTAGACATGTGCTTTTGCTCGTAATAAAAGATTGACAATCGGACTTCATCGCCTGAAAGTTTTACTAACTTATTTGAACAATATAAAATGTGAAAACTTGATCGATCAATGGACAAGATGTCACGTATGTGTTACTACATTACCTCATCCATTCAGAAGGAATGAGAAAGTTTGCAACGCTTGATACTGGATAATCAGTGTGTACACATCTTGTAAGGCAATGACATCATACTTTGAGATATTTTAATAGTTTTCGAATCAAACTCTTAACCATCGTTCAAAGTCTTGAATAACCTTTTTTTTTACTAAGCATATAATAAATCACATGTAACAGTTTGACAAGAAAAGTCAGTAAATCGTTATTTACAAACCAAAATAACATGAAACACTTCTAAAAGTCGAACCTTGAACTTGTTTTAATTGGTGTGGAGCTCTTTGGAGTTGTAATTCGACTTGGTGGGAGTACATTTTGTTTTGGCCATGGTTATGTGAAAATATAATGCACTGCTTTGTCATTATTGGCTAGTAGTAATTACTTGTTATTTGCTTATTCAAATTACTAAAATGGTGCTACAACTTCTTTTTTCGTTTGTTCTAGAGATGAGTCAAAGCTTATACAAAGAATTGTGACAGAAATTTCCACTTACCTAGACCGAACACTTTTGCATGTTGCTATGCATCCGGTGGGGATAGATTCCCAAGTGGTTAAGTTGAAATCGATGTTAAACTTTAAGCATGATGATAATGTTCTCATGGTGGGATTGTGGGGACAAGGAGGCATAGGAAAGACAACTTTAGCCAAAGCTGTTTACAATGATATTTTCAGGCAATTCGAGAGTGCATGTTTTTTGGCGAATGTTCGAGAAGTTTCAAAAGATTGCAAGGATTTAGTTGCTCTACAAGAAAAATTACTATTTGAGACATTAGCATTGAAAGAAAGATTAGCAGTGTCCAATGTGGATAGAGGCATTAATCTAATACAAGAAAGACTTTGTCACAAAAAAGTTCTCCTCATCCTTGATGATGTGAATGATTTGCGCCAGTTACATGCTTTAGTAGGAGAAGGTAAGTGGTTTCGAAATGGGAGTATGATCATTATTACTACAAGAGATAGCCATTTGCTAACTTATCTCGGGATAGATCAAGATCACGTGTACGAAGTTAGAGAGTTGGATGACAGCGATGCTTGTGAGCTATTTAGTAAGCATGCTTTTCCAACACACCAAAACTTTAAAATCAAGACAAATCTAGTGGATAGTGTTCTAAATCATGCTAAAGGCCTTCCTTTAGCACTTGAGGTGCTAGGTTCTTTCTTACGTGGTAGAAGAGAATATGAATGGGAAAGTGCCCTAGATGAAATCTCTATAGCTCCTAAGAAAGGCATCAATGATGTGCTCAAAATAAGTTATGGTGGACTAGAGCCAAAAGTGAAGGAGATCTTTCTCCACATTGCCTGCTTCTTTAAGGGGTGGGATAGTGAGTATGTAAAGAAAGTTCTCAGCAGTTGTGATCTTAAGGCAGTAATAGGCTTACAAATTCTCATGGAGAGGTGCTTGATAAGAATTGAGTCTGGGAAAATACAAATGCATGACTTGATTCAATTGATGGGTATGGATATTGTGAACCAAGAAAGCGATGATCCTGGGATGCGCAGTAGACTATGGCTGTATGATGACATTGTCGATGTTTTGTCAACCAACATGGTAAGACTTGCAAATTCCATCAAAATTCTACTCCTTATCTTTGTTACTCTAATTACTGAACATGCATAACCTAAATAATCTTCTATATATAGGGAAATTGTGCTGTAAAAGCCATAGTGTTGCAGTCACCTGAGTCGATAGAGATATGTATTGGTTCTGATGCTTTGACAAAAATGAGAAGATTGAGATTGCTCATTTTGTGCAATGTGCGTAATACTTTCCAAGGTCCTTTTTGTCTCCCTAATGAGCTAAGATGGTTTCGATGGGCTGAATGTGCTCCTCGAATTCCAAAGTTTGCCTCTGGTCAAAAGAAATTAGTGGGACTTGATATGAGCAATTGCAGTATATCTAAAGTGCCAAATCAATTTAAGGTGAGTATTTACCTACATTGAACTTTTCATTATCTACCTCAATTGCGTATGTATATGTGTGTTATATGTACTAGCACACAAAAGGAAGTATTGTTGCTTTGTTTTAGAAAACATTTGTCTATTTTTTTTCAAGACTAACTACTTACATTAGAAAAATATTTTTAAGTGTGAGAAAATTGGCATTTGAAAAATTAAGTGAACAACTTTATTAAAAATACTCAATGGAAACATTTTTGATAATAAAATACACAATAAAAGATTTTTCATAAATATCTGCAAAAACAAAATATATTTCAAGATCTAAAATTTTTTTTATGAAGGTAACTGCTTTGTTAGAAGTTTGACCTTTCATATGAAATATGTGAGAGACAAAAAATAAAATAATCAATTTCACATATTTGTTGATGGTATTATACCTGTAAAATAAGTAATTGACGATAATTAATGGAAGGATTATAAAAAAAAAGATTGAAATCATTTAAAGCATATCATATTTGCCTTCTATAATAGTATAGATAAAGTTGACATACTTTCTAAACCTAATATCTCTAACTATCGACATTGATAAATTTCAAAATCATATCAAATCTACCTAGTGAAGAAATTCAAAATGAAATTTGTTTGTTAGTTGTATACATATAAACTTTTTTTTATTTTATAGAAAAATTGTAGAGTGATGGAACAAAAGGGAAACAAAAGTATAACCAAGCTACTCGTTAACATGTATATAGAATTATAAACACCCAAGTAGTAGTTGGCTGAGTGGTAGGCCACATGGAACAAATGAAATAAATAAAAATATATATTTTTTACCTAACGCACATACCTAAGTGGTGGGGATTTGTCCAACATCCATAAAAAAATTAGCTCATTTTGTAAAACAAGGCAATTGTTAATTGCTTAGATCATTTGTTAAAGGGCCGCCCTTCTAAGTGGGCATAATAGAGTATTTATTAGGAATTTTTCCAGTAATGTGTGTAATGTCAATGTGTGCACAACTAAATCAATATAAGCGATCCAATAGGGGCTTACCACTAGTTTCTTAATAGTTTGTTAATAGAAAGTCGGAGCTGAATTTTGATTTGCCTATATGATATCTTTACCTTCTTCCGATTGTTTTTCAAAGTTGGCTCCATTGTCTTTGCATGACTTCAAACAATTTTAAAGTTTGTTAATTTTTAAGTAATTATATTTTAATAGTATTTACATCCGGCATAGATTCTTCATTCCTATGCTCATCTCGTGGCACTTCACATTGTTTATGCAATTGCCACATGCATGACACATTAATAGTTTTGTCATGAGGCCCGCATCTGCACTTGACATGTGGTACTTCACCATGCTTCTATAATTGTCAAATGGCATAACACGTGGCATAATTTTGTCATGTGGCTTACATTCTCATGTTCGCCACATTACACTTCACTTGAGTTTGTGATTACCACATGTATGACACACAATACAATTTTATCCAAAACTAATTTTTGTCTACTAATAGAGGGGAGATTTGGGTCAGGAGTCCAGTTTGAGATTTTTTTGTTAAAAGAAAATTAGTTTGTGGCAGCTATTATATTAATACCAGTTTAGGATTTTTGTAAACAAACAGTAATTTGGAGTAAATTTGCATGCTGATTTGGGACTTTCAATGTTATTAATTCTAATTTTTTTAATAATTGTCTACACAATTTTATTTGTGAATTTATTTCATATTATGTACCTATATATTATTCAATTCTTTCAAATAATATCTTAAATGTAAAATGATAAGAGTTATCTCTAATTTGCTAAAGTGACAATGAAACTGAATTGCTAGGTAAAGCTTGGTCGTGCGCGTGCCATGTGACACCACTAAGCCCCTACAAAGAAATTAAGATATTATTAATCATCAATATTATAAAGCCATGGACAATGGGAATGGCATTCGATATTGAATTACCATCATTTCACGAGTTTGACTCCCCTGTCTATGTACAACAACTAGCATAAGGCCTATTTGTGGACTCCACACAGGTCATCTCTACATTAAACAAACAGATTTCTCAATATTTGCAATTGATGACCTAAAATATAATAATTTCTTGAAAGATCAATACTGGATATGCTTTAGTAGCAACTTATTCTCATTAAGGGAATTCCACGGTTTAAATGTAAGGAAGCGACGTCATCATACAAGCACCCCTTTTTTGTCCCTTTAAGAACGTTTATCAAACCTGATTTCATTGTTTTTGCAGGACTTCCAAAATTTGAAGTACATTAATTTCAGTCAATGTGAGCGGCTGGTTTGCATGCTCAACCTCTCGTGTACTCCAAATCTCGAGGAATTGCATCTCCAGAATTGCAAAAACTTGATAGAAGCCCATGAGTCTATTGCATATCATAAAAAGCTACAAGTGTTGGATTTTCGGGGATGCTCTGAACTTAGTGTTTTTCCAAATGAGCTCAAGTCAAAAATTCTCCAATATCTCAATCTTGAAAATTGCACAAAATTTGAAAGGTTCCCTGATATTTCACATAAACTCGAAGGCCTAAAACAACTTAGGTTAGGAGGGACTGCTATTAAAGAACTTCCTGCATCAATAGAAAATCTTGTCTCTTTGGAGGAAATGCATATACATGATTGCAAGGACCTAAAACTTCTTCCATCTAGCATTTATAAGTTACAAAACCTTGAAAACTTGCATATTAGGTCTTGCCCAAATTTAGTCGAGTTTCCAAAGTATGAGGATTCAACTGATCCAAGCATGAAGACCAAACTTTCAAGTTTACAGTGCTTAGACCTTTCAGGATGTTACTTGTCCAAAGTAGACTTTCTTGAGAATCTTTCATGTTCTCCATTCCTGACACAATTAAATTTGTCGAGGAACAACATTACAAGCCTTCCTACATCCATCTGTAAACGTCATCGTTTGTCCTATTTTGTAGTTTTGAATTGCCATCAATTATAGGAGATTCCTAAGCTTCCATCATTTTTGAGAGGTCTTCGGATGGATAATTGCGAATCTCTGCAAAATTGTGGAGATTTAAGTTCAGTTCATGATTTTGTCCATAGAGGGTTGACCATGGTTGATAATGGCTCACCTAATCAGGTTAGATTCTCTCTCACATGCTTACATGCACACACGCATGCATATCGATGTGGACTATATGCTAGATCCAATTTCATGGTTGGATATCGCAATAGCAAAAAATGGAAGATTGGAGACTTAAGAAAATCGAACAAATATAAAGTGATTTTGCACTGAATGCGTGTAATAGAGTTAGCTATTGTACTTTATATTTGGGTTCTAATAACAAATTTGGGTACTTTCTGATGATCTATCTTTGTTTAAATCTTTGGAATACTCTATTGTTCTCCCTCAAGGAGAGATGCCAGAGTGGGTTCTCCCTATTGGAAATGATTCTGTTTCTTTCATGGCTTCAAAAGACCTATATGACAAGTTTCTTCGATTTGCTCTCTGTGTCACTCTCGATAAGGATAATCATGAGGAGAAAAATATAGAGTCATATCGTTTCATTCCCTATGTTAATGGCAAAATGTTGGAAATTTGTCCGTTCCTTCTTGAACCATTGAAGTTGGATCATATCCAACTCCAATATTTCACACCACCAAAGATGTGGGGAGTAGTTGATTTTGGTGGAATTGATGGGAGTCATGCACAATTTAGCCTTACAGTATCGGGTAAATATATGAAAAAGTGGGGATTTCGAATATTATGTAAGCAATTGGAGGACAAATTAAAAGTTGTGCTTTAGAATGATCATCTGATCGATCTAGCTCTACTCTACGAGATTGGTCATGAATCAACATATTTAGAAGCTGAGAATTCACTTACGTATGAAGATTGTTCGACCGAATTAGATCCACAGAGACACTTGCAAGATTATCAAAGGAGAATTGAGGAAAAGAAAGCAACAAAAAGAAAGCATGGGTATGATCTCACTCAAAGCAAGCGAATCAAGACTATGTCGACTACCAATATGACTGATGGAGAAGAGAATGATGGAGAAACTTGCTTAGGAAGCAATTCGTAGGTAAGTGACCTCCTTGAATCTTTTTTCTCCTTCTCGTTTTCTTCTCTTTTATCTCTTTCTTTTTTCTTTTTTATTTTTTTAGATTTTCTCTCTCCGCCTTCCTTTCTTCGTTTTGCTAGATTCTCATTTTCTCCGCGACAGGCGAACTTCTCGAACTCCACCGACGCCACTTTCAGCATCAACGGAAGCGACGAACAGAATCGACGGCGACGGTGACCGGCCGGCGGAGGTGACGGACTACCGCCGCCGACCGAAGCCATCGAAACTGATAGAGCAGCTTGGGGCGAACGATTCTCTCCTGTGGTTCTGGACTTCATGCAGATTGCTACAGATCATCTCGATTTTGAATTCGATTCGTACGGTGCTGCAATTGCGCGGGAACTTGAAGAATGCGTCCCATGAATCTGTTCGAGAAAATGTTGAATAAGGCGTTTCTTCGGCATTTTAGTCTGTGGATGCTTGGTGGTGAATTCACTGGCAATCGACCTTACACGATGCAAATTCAGCAACAAATCCCTACTAGAAGGCATAACTTTTCTTTCTTTCTTTCGGTAAGGGGCAATTTATTCAAAGAAGTAGGTGAAGTCTAGGTTAAATGGAAAATCAAGCGAGGGAAAGTGAAACAATGGGAAGTAGCTTGTACATGGTTCAGTTTAGTCTGCTTTTAAGGTGGAAACTGAGCCAATCCGGGTTCTATAGGTTGGGACTCCCTTATGCCAAACCAGGCATTCCACGGGACAACAGGTCACAGTGGGGTGGTGGGTGCTTTTGAGGTGTCTAGGAAATGTGGATGTGTAGTATGTACAATTCATACGGATGTGCAGCGGGTGAAAGGTTTTCCAGGGCTATTGAATTATGAGAAACTTCGATTGCTGGGATAAGGCTCTGTCTCTATGTTTTATGTGGCGTTTGAAAAGGCAAAACCATTCTGGAATGAAGAAGATGCAATCAGATGGCAAGCCACTGGAAAATGCAGCTGAACAGTCAAGTCCTTTTACCACTTGTTGACTTTGGCATCTACGAAGAATTAAATACCAAATTTACTTGGAGCATGAGAGTAAGATGAACATCAGTTGTGTCTATGGACCATAGGTATGAAAAGTAAAAAATCACAAGAAACACTGAGTTTACATAAGTTATTCAATAGAATAGAGACAAAAGCACAAGAAGCTGATTGTCGATTCTAAATTCTGAGGCCTTTGCACCAGTTTAGGATTCTATTTTTATACTTCCATGCCATAGCTTTTATGAAGGAAAATGACCGAAAAGCTAAAACTCCTTGATGCTTCTTGAATGTTTGATTGAAATGTGATTTATGAAAGATAAACTTCTGATGTACCTTTAATAAGACACAGTGGAATGAGCAACATGTAGGTTCTCAAATTAATTGATGCATTTGCTTTAGCGTTGTTAGAGCCATATCAGTTAAAGTGTCAGGTGGGATTTGCATCTGAATTACACGATGAGTATATGTATTAATAATCATTACTTGGAAGTTTGTGACCAGTATGTTATATCGGACCTGCAAGATCTTGATCTTATAGATATGAGATATGGATTCATTCCATTAGTAGCTGCATATTGATACTGAAATATTTCTACTGCTGGCTACTTGATGCTGATTTCCCCTTGAATTGCCTTAATGCACGTATGAGAGAAATTCTGACTCTCAATACTCTTTTTTTTTTTCTCTTGACAAGGAACAAGACTTATTTGCTTTTTTCCATAGAAGGGAAAGCTTGCTTTGGACAGCCTTGAAGTTCGAGTTGGGTAACAAACTGATTTTTGGTAAACAGTTGCATTTCAGATATGTTACTTTATTTTCTAATTAAGTTAATTACTATTTTCAGTCTCAGTTAGTAAATGATTTCACATTGTACTTTATTTATATTATACCCTGATTGGACAGCTGTGTGATTGTTGAGGAAGGGCACCTTTTGCAGCGAGAAGAAACAGGGCTAATGAGACACAAAATGTATGTCTATCATTGCTTCTCCATCCCTTTCCATAAATTTTTGCCAAACAGCACTTTGTTGTTGTTCTGAATTGATACCCTCATATTATTTACTTATAGTTATTGTTTGATCTCTTTTGTGTTTCTACCTTAAATATTTCTTTAATATGTGATAAAATAGTTTATCAGAACAAATCTGTTAAAAAAGTGGAATTTTCTACGCATTATTGGGCCGTAAATGGCTTTGTTCCCATTTTTCTTTCATAAATATGACTAAGGCTAACAATAGCAAGAAATAAGCCATGACAACTCTGACTGTTAGATCTAGAAATTTCTACTTATGCTGCTCTTAAGAATCTGATGTGAAGCCATATGAAGTAGCTCATTACCTTTCTTAATAGGACTTCAAGCAACAGGACACATCTTGTAGATAAAGTACCACCTTGCTCAATTTCCACCATGTGGAGATCAAAAGCTAGCCCTAATTATTGCATAGTCTCATGCTAGAGAGAATGAGACCGATGTTATAATGGTGAGCATGGTTCATATGCAACGTTTGGAAGAGAACCTGCCCATCCGTGTTAAAAGCCTCGAAGTTTCCCCTGTTTACAGCTATTGTTTATTCTCTGTGGACATTAGGTTTAAGCCATAGCTATCCCAAACACACCTCTTTTATGATGCAAGACGTTCGCCAAGGTGTAGAGCCTAGTTATTGTCAATTGAAGAGAATGGTATACTTCAGAGGTAATTTACATGCCTGAAAACCTGTTTCCAGGAGTACAGACTTTTCTTAAAATTGATATTCATATACCTAAATGTAAATTTCCTATGTTAAGCATATTCCTTTATCAGGGAACTTGTTTTTGCTTGGATGGTACCTTCTTTTGGTGCTTTATCAATTAGTTTGCTAAATTATCTCTAGCTTGATATTTGGACATTTTTTGCAAATGGAATCTGTCTCAGTTTTCAAGCTGATGAGCTAGGTAAATTTGCAGAATTATCAGAAATATGGGTGGCTTTGACAGAAATTTCTTCTATGTTTCCCCTCTCAAGTGTCTGCCTGATTTATGAACGTTTCCAACTTTTTTCTGGTATCTCTTGCAGTACCGGAAATTCTGGATTAAAGGGTTTCAAATGTTGTGGAGGTATAATGGCATCAGAAGCAATTTCTCTTATGTGAGATTTTTATGAACAAGGAAGCCCTAATGGTATGAACAGTGATCAATCATTTTAACCAGCTGAATTGTCTGTTTGAAAGAATGTTATAATAGTGTGGTTAGCACCCATTTACATTAGACAACCTAAGGGAAATGATTTTTCTTTCTCAATGGACACATAGTTAAATGCACCTTTAAGAGGCTTTTATGAGCATAATAGAGCAATTCTACCTTTTGAACCCAAGTTAACTTTAACGATCAATGAACTTGAGCATTGTGCTTGCTAGCAAAATCTCCCTAAAGGACCTCCCGAAAAAGCTCTTTTAAAATCTAATGCTATGGTCTTCCTTACACTCATCCCCATTCATATTGATTGAGAAGAATTCAGGAAGCCTCATTCTATTTCTACTTTTCAATTATGAATTCATACATAAAAGCAAAAATTGTTGCTCATTGCATTTGGTTTTTTATAACTTAGGTCCGCGTGTCGTTTGGCTAAACGACTCCATAGCTCACATCCCTCCGCAACGGAACTCGGAAAACAGCGAGGGCAAAGCAGGAATGAAATGAAACCGTATCTAGAGTTTAATCAGATACAAGACGACCCGATTCAATTGCACTTGTGGTCGGACCGGGCTGCATAAGACCAAACTTAGGGGATGGGCTGGAGCTTTATTATTTTCTCTCTGTTCTTTTTCTTTTTCTTCTTTCATTTTTCATTTTTTTAATTCTTTTTATAAGAATGCAATTTTGACTTGTTGGCAAAAATTTAGGTGTTAACACTCCTGAATTGACTCTAAATTTTTTTTCTTCAGCACTAGACAAAAATTCAAGCTTATATGTCCATTACAGACCTAGGCCCTCCTATAATTCTTTCCAAAAAGATGTTGCAAAAGTAGTACTTACACTAATGCCGCTTAACACAAATAGATATGAATCAGATAGCTTACTACAAAAGGTACAATGAATTCTAGAGATCCTTAAAGACATTCAACTCTCTAATGGAGAACACAATATTATCATCAAATCTTGACATCAAACATTGAAAGTATCAAAATCTCAATTTCTTTGAGCCTGACCATAAAATAATTTCTTAATAACTTTGGATACAAGAGCATAACACTTGTAAAATTGCAATCATGTTGATTTTAATCAAATGTCCATCACCCTTAATATGTGCCTCAAGTATGCGCATAGACCATAAAATGAATCCATCCCTTACAAGCCTAAGCATCTCATAAAGGAGATATAAAAATTGTATCACTAAGTTTATAAACTTCCATCTTGTATTATCATAACTAGTCAAGACCTTCACATTTTCATTTAATATTTCAAAGGAGACAATCGAACAAAACTTTTAGAGTTCTGGCGCATTCTTTTACAAATTTATCTTTAGGTGGAGAATGCACCTAACAACAAGAAATTCTCTTTACCAATCAAAGAGGCATATCTTACACTCCAAAGAACTTCAACATGCCAAGTGTGCACTATTTTGACCAAAAAGTTGTGTGCTACTGATGAGAATCAATATTTCATCTAAACGACCATCTTTGTGATTATGATAAATTCCCCTTTATGACAGAGTTGATAACTCGTCAGTTGGAGCCTCTCAATGAAGTTAATCATGAGATGATATCAGTTCAAGAAAGCTTATTTCCTTTGGACAAACAAGCCTCCCAGACTTTGGCAACCAATCGCTCATAATCACACTCAAATCTTCAACATACAACATATAACATTCTTTGGAATGTGATTGTATATCATAAGATAATAAAATCCCATAAAATAATAAAATTGTGAGCATTCCACAAATCTCATTGAGTGAACTCCTTTGATGGTCAAATGCCCACATCAATATAAATATTCTTGAAACTGGGATGTAAAGGATAGTCTGTGGTTACTTGGGCAATTCCATCAACCTCAATATGTGAAGCACTTTGGTTCTCAAGCTCACATTAAATTACGTGAAAACTCCAAATGAAAATTACATGACACCACAAGGAAGTGAATTTGTCAATCAATTGCTCATAGTACAATGTCAAACTTGCCACATTACAGAAAATAAACTTCCAGCGTTCAAACACAGCAAATTCGACACTTTTGAAGTGCAAATAAAGCTTTTTTTGATTATACTAAATACCAATCATTGAAAATCCGGATTAATCTACTGTTCAAAATAAAGTCTTTAATTTATTGAGAGATAGACCAATAACTAAAAAGCTTGTGAAAAACTTTATAGCCAGTCAAATGCATGCTCGTGTAATGGCATATGCACGCGCACGTTACATAGCAGCAGCTAACTAAAGGGAAGAGCTTCAGTTCCACCGGCATCAGTATCATCATTTTCGATATCCAAGCATGATACCTCTAGGTGATGAACAATTCAATCAACTGTCGCTGTTTTTCACTGTCATACTAATTTACTATCATTATTCTGTTTGAAGTGGTAGATACATTCTTGCTTCGAAATCTGCATATGCTAACCTGTGGCGTTTCAGTTCTTTGCAGAGCGGTTTTTCTGAAGAGGGGGACGCTGCAGAAATCTGTCATTAAAGTGAATGGATTGCTGGAGGGCCACGAGCTACGATCTCTTATCATCCTCAGCCTAATCTGCCAAATAATACTTGTTTATCTGGGTGACCACCGAAAGTACTCTCCAAAAGTCCGGATCAGGGCACTCACTTGGTCGGCCTACTTGATGGTAGACTCAGTGGCTTCATATGCACTCGGGATGATTACATATAATTTAGCACTGATAGACAATGAGAATGTTTCGGGAAATCCCACTGAAAACATTACAATGATGACGTTTTGGGCGCCATTTCTGTTGTTGCATCTGGGTGGTCCTGATAGAATTACAGCTTTTTCTCTGGAAGACAATGAGCTCTGGTCAAGGCATTTATTTTCCCTGTTTAACCAGACAATCGCAATTGTTATCGTCTTTGCCATTGCTTGGGATGAGTCCAGGTTTTACAAACTTGCAATGCTGATGATGGTCCCTGCTCTTATTAAGTATGGTGAGAGTATGGGTGCTATGGGCTGCTAGCAGTGACAACTTCAAAGACTTTGTTCTGGATCTCCAACAAGATCGCTCCAGGATCATGGAAGAATACAAACTGAAGGAAATCGAGGGTTACAAACTCATACAGCTTACAGTGAATAACGTACATAAAGTGATGAGAACACATGTGGAAGCAGATCTTAAATCTTTGGAGGATCAACCTTCCGGTGAAGAACTGTACAGGCAGAGTCAGTTTGAACTCCTGGCAGCCAGAGGCTGGTGGACATTTTCAAGGGTATTTTGGCAGATCTTCTGCTCAGCTTCGAGGAGTATGCCACTAGCCGGTCAGTTCTGAAAGGCAAAAATTTTCTTGTGGTTTTTAGAGTTATTGAGTTTGAACTGAGTTTTCTTTATGATTTGCTATACACGAAAGCATTGGTAATCTATAGTCGTTTCGGCCTCTTCCTCCGTTTCTTGAGCATCTCTGTAACACTAGTCGTCTTGATACTTTTCACTCACAAGAATCAACTCTTCTCAAGCTCAATGTTTGATATTAACCTCACCTATGCATTGCTAGTAGTGGCCCTTTTACTTGAGATATATGCATTGTATGGGTTTCTTTTATCGGACTGGACTGCATGTTGGCTGATTAACCACAAATGGTTTGGCTTCATGAAACTTATCAATTGGTTTCGGCCACTGCATAAGAGGTGAAGGTGGTCGAACAAAATCAGTCAATACAACCTACTGAGTGTCTCCCTAAAAGAAAAGCAATCATCAGTTTGTCATAGGGTTCTGAGGTTCCTCCTGGGAGTGGATGAGATGCCAGTTGTGCAGAAGCACCTCTATAAGACCCATGAGGATGTGAATGATCACTTGAAAGAATTCATTTTCAAGCAACTTGCTCGAGATGATCAAAGGAGAGACGCAGAACTCCCTTCGCCATGGAGCAGTAGGGGAATCCATGCTCTAAAAAGGAATAAGCGGTCAGTTAGTCTCAAATGGAGCATCGAATTGGAATTCGACGAGAGCATAATTATTTGGCACATTGCTACAGAAATATGCTACCACTTCAGAAATTCCAATAGTCTGGACAACCCTGGCGATTCACATGATGGAGGAACTGAGTCTAGACGTACAATTAGCAAGTGCTTGTCCCGATATATGGCATATCTTTTAGTTATGCACCCTAGTTTGTTGCCGAGCAGAACCAGACGGATCAAATACCAGGACACCTATGCTACAGGCATGCGGTTCTTTGAGCAGCATACCAAGGATGAACGTCACAAAATTAAAATGACTGAAGCTTGCGATCTGTTGCTTCGTCAAGTGGAGAACGAAGAGAAACATACTATTCCAAAAGGTCAGACAAGCAAATTCTTATGGTATAACGGATGCCGTCTCGCATCAAAGCTGCATGATATTGCCAACGAAAAGAAACGATGGACAGCTGTTAGCGAGGTTTGGGTCAAAATGTTGGCTTATGCCGCGAGTAAATGTGATACAAGCGATCATGCTCAGCAATTAAGGCGAGGAGGGGAGCTCTTAACTCATGTCTGGTTTCCGATGACTCATTTTGGCCTAACAGATTACTTCAAACTACAGAATGTCCCAGCAATAGCTGACATGATCGTCAAGTGAGAGCAAATGAGCAATGACTATGTGTTTGCGATCCTTTTTTAATGCCAAGATGGTTATTTGATATGTCGTTCAACATTAAGAACTGCTTGTTTCATGCTTTTACTTAGTTTTATGGAATCAGATTTAGGCGACGTTTTTTTTGGGAAAATAAATACTTGGGAAATCAACTTCCTTAAAAATGGCTGCATGTATAATGTCAAATAATTAATTAATAAAAATATTTTTATTGTCCACAATAAGTCATGTATAAATATTTTCGTATCCAATGAAGATATTTTTCATTCATTTATTTATTTAAATTATATAAGAGATCATTTTAGGGAAAATTATTTTTTAAATCATTCGTTTTTCATGAAATATATAAAGGCTTGGTATCTATGTATTGATGATGATGATCATAAAAAAGACTCTGCCTTCTGTTCCTTATACTTCTACCTTTGTCGTTCGACCTCCGAGGATTAATTATAAATTATGCCTCGAAATTTACGTATTACCCTATCAATTTTGAAGGCCTTTCAATTTTCTCTTGTCCAAAAAATAAGAAAAATTTTCCATGATATGAGCGACAAAAAGTTGCCATAATAGAGTAAGAAGAACAAAGCGAAATAGGAGCAATTATTTACATGGTTTCACCTCTGTCCCACTAGAAATCATTCAGTAAAAATACTACCTGTACTCAATTGAATTTGGATCTTCAGACCTAACGTGAAACACCATCTTCAAGCCCAGATTCAATTTAGTAGAGAAATTATGTTCATGTAATAATTTAGCCCTTCGCCTATAGAGAGGAAGAAGCAAAATTGGCCTATAACATGCCATGCATTAGGGGTGTGCATGGTCTGGGTGGGCGGTTCCCACCCTAGATACGGGAACCACCCACTAAGGACTGGTTCCAAAAAATTGGACCCGGAAACCGCCTGTTGGTTCCATGGATCCACCTAGGAACCAGACCGAACTGACGGTCCGGTTCCCAAGTGAATCCACGGAGCTGGTCTCACAAGTGATCAAGCTTACTCAATATGCGTTGATGGACAGAGAAGATGAAATTGAGAGACGCTATGCAAGCCGCTTATTTCTTGACCTTTGTTGTGCTCTTCAAGACTTTGACAATGAGAATTGCAAGGGCTATTTGGCGAATAGGAAATTAGGGTTCCAAATAGAAATAAGAATTTTGGGGCTTCAAAATTTTAATTTTTTTTCAACCAAAAAAAATTATTTTTTATAATAAAAATTAATATTTATTATTATTATAATACCGGCCCGGTTCGGGTGGGCGGGCGGGTGGATCCGCCCATGGAACTGGGAACCAGACCGATACCCAGCGGTTCCAATACATTGGAACCGGGAACTAGACCGGTCCCTTTAGGAATCACCAGTTCCGGGCCAATCTAGTATGGGTTCGGGCGGTCCAGGCAAGTCCCAGTTCTTTTGCACACCTCTACCATGCATGGAATGCTTGCGAGTTTCTTTAGTACTTTAAACCAAAGCACCAAAGGCACCTGCATTATTTTAAAGATCTACAGTACGAGACTACAATTAGATATGACTATTCGTATTTACACATCTTGAAAGTGTCATGTCGATGATTCAAGTCTTGGCCCAATGTAACGATCTAAAATTATATTAATAGTGTTGCAACTTTGAACCAAAAAACATGATGTTATGAAATACATGTATGAATATTCATTATATTCATGTACCTATTATGGTACATTTGTATCATATATTATAAGTGCATCTCCCTATCCAATGAATGTTTATCTCTCAATCCAATATATGCATAAATATTCATGTACTTATTATAATACATTTGTATCTTACATTCTAAGTACATCTCCATATCCGATAAATGTTCATCTCTCTATCCAATATATATATTATTAGATACATTGACATTAATGATAAGTGCATCCTTATTTTCTTATAAATAGGAGCACAAATAGTGAAAAATAAAGTTTTTGCTTCTGGCTTTTCTCTACTATCTTTGGTGTCATCTGCTTTCTCTACTTAATCTCCCTCTATTCTCTCTATTATATACTTGCAACGCAATATTTTACAACATGTTATCAACACGAAGATCTACCAACTGAGTAAGTAATTTTTGTAAGGTAAGTGTTTTCCTTTGTTCTCAACTTATACTTCATCTTCTTCTATCAATTCTTCATTTTTCCCCCATAGCCTTAAACCAATTTCAAATCTAAAAGTATCCTTCTGCTCCTGAAGTGGCAGTGGATATTTGGAAATCCTTTTAATTAATTTAAGGATTCTTTTGTTTTACAAGAATTATGGCAAATATTGAAAAACCCAAATTCCACATTCTGGAAGTGAGTGGAAATAATTATTTATCCTGGTTCCTGGACATGAAAATGCACCTCCAAGGGCAAAGTCTCGCTAATGCGATTATAGAAGACGGAACCTCAACTGCAAAAGATAAAGCAAATGCACTAATTTTTACTCATCGTAGTTTGCATGAGAACGTACAGACTCAATATTTATCCGTTCGAGACCCTCAAACCCTGTGGAAGAGGTTGAATGATAGGTATGATCATACCAAGACTGTTATCCTCCCTCAAGCACAATATGACTGGCAAAATCTCAAACTACAAGATTTTAAATCAGTGTCTGACTATAACTTCGCTTTATTTGATATCGTTTCTTAACTTGAGTTATGCGGTATCAAGCTCACTGATGCAGAACTATTAGAGAAAACTTTCTCCACCTTCCATGCTTCGAATATTGTATTGCAACAGCAATACCGATAGCGTCAATTTACCACATATTCTAAATTAATTTCTGTGCTCCTCACTGCTAAGTAAACTAATGAATTGTTGCTCAAAAATCATGATCTAAGACTTGCTGGCTCAAAAGCATTGCCTGAAGCACATGCTAACTTTAAGAAAAATACTGGTCATATTAAAGGCTATAAGTGCAGGCAAGAATATAATCCTCGAAGGGATGGCAAGAAATTTAACCGCCCTTGGAAATCTAACTTTGGCCCGAATTATGATAAAGAAAAGAAGCGAAAGAAGGTGGCTAATGAAAGTATTTGCCATCGTTGTGGCATGACTGGGCATTGGTCATGTACTTGTCGTATGCCAAAGCACTTTGTTAAACTATACTAAGCATCTTTAAAAAATACGGGCAAGCGTGGTGAATCTCACGCTATTCAAATTAATCCTATTGCCATAACCACTGTTGAAGCCAACAATATCTCTGTTGGTGAGACTCCTCTTGCTCCCGAAGTAGCAAATGCATCCTTAGATGTCTTTGATTTCTTTGAGGACCTCCGATTACTTTGATGAGGCATCAGATTGGTGGATGACAAATTAGACTTCGAATTTTATGATTATAATAATTTCTTTTCTATTTTTTTTTTCTTTAAATGTATTACCTTTTATTATTCTATAATATGGTTATGTAATGAAATACTTATGAACCTTATGTCTGTTATCTTGAGATTTTACTTGACCCTATAACTAATATGCAAATTTCATGATACTTGACACCTGAAGTTGTCAACATAAATGCAAATGGAAAATACTGAGAAAAAGGAAGATGTTTGTTTGCTTGATAGTGCATCAACGCATATCATATTTCGTAGTAGACACTTTTTCTCAAGTATGACATTGCGTAAGGCACATATCCGTATAATATCAGGTCCTATTCTGATTATTGATGATTTCGTGAATACCATAATTGTTTTGCCAAATGGCACCATCCTGCATATTGAGGATGCGTTTCTAAGCAATAGATCAAAAAGGAATCTGTTCAGCTTCAAAGATGTATGCCGTAATTGGTACTATATTGAGACTATTTATGAGCAAAATAAGTAATATATTGGCATTACCTCTTATAAGATAGACCTGAAAACCATCCATGAGAAGTTAGAAGCTTCTTCTATGGGTTTATATTGTGTCATGAATAAAGCTATTGAAACCTACGCCACTATGTCTTGGAGATTGGTAAACCCTGATCAGTTTGGACTGTGGCATGATTACCTTGGTCATCTTGGCGCTTCAATGATGTGTAGAATAATTCATAATACAAAAGAGCACCTTTAAAGGATACAAATGTATTGTTGTCTAAAGATTATAATTGTGAAGCTTGTTCACAAGGAAAACTTATTACTAAACCTTCTATAACAAAAGTTAATCTTGAATCCCCTTTATTCCTACAAAGAATTTAGGGTGATATTTGTGGACCAATACAACCACCAAGTGGACCATTTCAATATTTTATGGTACTAGTGGATGTATCCTGTAGATTGTCTCATGTTTGACTATTATCTACATGCAATGTCGCCTTTGCATGTTTACTTGCACATATTATAAAGTTTCGGGCGCAATTCCCTAATTATCCAATTAAAAGCATAATTATGGATAATGCTAGAGAATTTACATCAAAGAGTTTTGATACGTATTGTGCTTCACTCGGAATAGAGATTGAGCACCCAGTTGCATATGTTCATACTCAAAATGGATTGGCAAAATCCTTGATTAAACGTGTCCAAATCATTACCCGCACTTTATTATTGAGAACTAATCTCAATGATACAACATGGGGTCATGCATTTTTGCATGTGGCAGCCCTAATAAAATTGCGCCCAGTTGCTCGTCTTTTACAATCTCCCCTTCAAATAGTTCTTGGTTATGAACCTGATATTTCATATTTATGCACCTTTGGTTGTACAGTACAGGTGCCTGTAGCACTGCCAAGAAGAACGAAAATGGGTTCCCAACACCGTTTGGGCATTTATGTAGGGTTTAATTCACCGTCCATCATTAGGTTCTTAGAACCAGCTACTGGTGATCTTTTTACTGCTAGATTTGCAGATTGTCATTTTGATGAGACTATGTTTCTATCAATTGGGACACCTACAACTTCCATAGCTGCAAAGGATAAACTAGTTAAGGTTTTCTCTTGGAATGAGAGAAATTTATCTCAATTAGACTCAAGAACTCTAGAATGTGAAAACGAGATGCGGCGTATAATCCATTTACAAGATATGGCTAATAGGCTTCCTGACACATATAATGATGCTACTAAAGTAACGAAGTCTCATATTCCAGCTGTAAATGTTCCAGCTAGGATAGCTATTCCCGAAGGATAGGCTAAAATAGATCAAAATCCCTCACACTTGAAGTGTGATAAACCGATAGGATCAAAAGACACTGTTTCTCAAAAACAAAGGGAAAAGAATTAAGAATCCGCTCTAAAAGAGTTTGGTGTTGTACTTGCTCCCAAAGAGCTTATTGCACCTAAAGAGGCACAAACCCATGAAAAGATCACATCAGAATATTAAGAATTCCATTACATATTATAATGAAATTTGTGATCGAAATGAAATCATTATTGATGATGCTCTTGCATTCTCAGTTGCTCATAAAATTATAGATGATGATTGTGAGCCGTAATCTATTATTGAATGCCGTCAAAAGCAAGATTGGTCTAAGTGGAAGGAAGCAATTAAGATTGAATTAGCTTCCCTAGCTAAACGAAAGGTTTTTGGACCCACAACTCGAATCCCCGATAATGTAAAGCCCATTGGATATAAATAGATATTTGTGAAAACGAAATGAGAAAAACGAGATTGTCAAATATAATGCCCGACTTGTTGCCCAAGGATTCTTCCTAAGACTTGGGATTGATTACGATGAGACATATTCACCTATGATGGATATGATTATATTTTGCTTTCTCATTAGCCTGGTACTCATTCAAAGATTAGAAATGTGTCTTATGGACGTTGTGGCGGTATATCTATATGGCTCATTAGATTCCGATATCTATATGAAAATTCCCGAGGGATTCAAAATGCCTGATACGTGCACTCCCCGTAACTTATTCTCAATAAAATTGCAAAGATCTTTATACGGGTTAAAGCAATCCGGTTGCATGTGGTATCAACGCCTAAGTGAATACCTAATAAAAGAAAGGTACAAGAATGATCCTATATACCCATGTGTGTTTATTAAGAAATCAGAAACTGGATTTGCTATTGTAGCAGTTTATGTTGACAATATAAATTTAATTGGAACTCTAGAAGAGTTAGCTAAAACTGTTGAGTATTTGAAAAGGGAGTTTGAAGTTAAAGATTTGGGTAAAACCAAATTTTGTCTTGGTCTTGAGCTTGACCATAAAGCAAATTGAATAATTATCCATCAATCAGCATACATTAAAAGATTACTTAAACGCTTCCACATGGACAATGCTCACCCTTTAAGCACCCTCTATGGTTGTAAGGTCTCTACATCCCCGAAAGGATCCATTTCGTTCTAGAGAATCTAATGAAGAGATACTTGGTCTTGAAGTACCATATCTCAATGCAATTGGGGTTTTGATGTACTTGGCACAATGTACGAGACCAAATATTGCTTTTGCGGTAAATTTATTGGCATATTTTAGTTTTAAGCCAACTTGGAGACATTGGAATGGAGTTAAACATATTTTTCGTTATCTCCAAGGAACCATAGATTTGGGATTATATTATTCCAATGATACCACTACTTCTGGTTTAGTTGGATATGCTGATGCTGGATATAAATCTGATCTACATAAGGCTCGCTCTCAAACCGGTTATTTATTTTGTTATAACGGCACTGCCATTTCTTGGTGTTCAACGAAGCAATCGCTAATAGCTAGATCTTCTAACTACTTTGAGATTATTGCTTTATATGAAGCTGGAAGGGAGTGCATTTGGTTAAGATCTGTTATAACGCATCTTCACAATTCTTGTTGTTTAAAACCGGTTACAAATTCTCCTACTATAATTTATGAAGATAATGCTGCTTGTGTTGCACAAGTTAGGGGAGGATATATCAAAGGTGATAGGACCAAGTATATCTCACCAAATTTTTTTTATACTCACGAACTTCAAGAAAGTCGACAAATTGATGTTAAACAAATTCAATCTATAAATAATCTTGCAGATTTTTTTACCAAATCATTGCCAACATCAACTTTTGAGAAATTAGTATATGACATTGGTATGCAGCGAGTACACAAGATGCAAGATTGATTAGCCCCAGCAGTAGTTATATGGCTCAATTGAGGGGGAGCTATTATCAACTATGCATTGCACTTTTTTTTTTTTGTCTGGTTTTTTCCCATAGGGTTTTCCAGCTTAAAGTTTTTAATGAGGTAATTAATGCATCCATAAAAGGGAGAAATAATAAAATTTGTGCTCTATACACTTTTTCTCTTTTGTCCGGTTTTTGTTCCACTAGGTTTTTCCAGCTTAAGGTTTTTAATGAGGCAGTATCATTCAATGCACATTTGTAATATAATACAATGAATATTCAAGAGGGAGTGTTATGAAATACATGTATCAATATTCATTATATTCATGTACTTATTATGATAAATTTGTATCATACATTATAAATGCATCTCCCTATCCAATGAATGTTCATCTCCCTATCCAATAGATGTATGAATATTCATATACTTATTATGGTACATTTGTATCTTACATTCTAAGTACATCTTCCTATCCGATGAATGTTCATCTCTCTATCCAATATATGTATTATTAGATACATTGACATTAATGATAAGTGCATCCTTATTTTCTTATAAATAAGAGCACAAATAGTGAGAAATAAAGTTTTTGCTTCTGGCTTTTCTATACTATCTTTGGTATCATTTGCTTTCTCTACTTAATCTTCATCTATTCTCTCTATTATATACTTGCAACGCAATATTTTACAACACATGACATATTTTTCGGATATATTGCATTAACAAATTTAAGTTGCAACATGGTGTTATAAATGAGAAAAATATGCACATAAACGAGTAAAAATTCATTTGCACGTTAATAAATGTGTCTAAATAAATTTGTCTAATGTATATAAGCATATCACAGTGGCACGAATACATATAATATGTAAAAAATTTAATTCAACGTATATAATAATGTCATAAACAAGTAAAATGGTCAATTTGTCCATGTCATGCTTATTAATCTTGTATAAATAGATGGACCCTCTACGGTACAAACACAATTAATTTTGACACAACAAATGTGCTCAATGTACCTACCGTAAAAATGAGTTGGGTAAAAAATTGCTGCACTAGGTGCAGCAAAAAGGGATCGACCATTTTGGGATATTGGGAAAAACACTCAGGTTTTTCTCGAATAGTCATCCACATTTATTTGCATAAATCTAGCACTCTTCCTCTAATGAAATAGTGACAACTTGTGAAAAATTCAAATGAATTAACTATGCAATTTATGTAGTTTCTTTGACAATCGAACTAAAATGCACTTTTTGCCATTTGCCTAAGTCATAGCATCTAGACACATTTAGTTCCTTAATTACATATCCACACATTAGACTCTTTTCACTTGGAATCTTCAAGTTGTCTAGCTAATTTGCCACAAATGCATATGCCACAATTAAGGCTCTTGAAAATTGTAACATCCTGAAATTCGAGCCCTTTGAGGGATGGATGAACATTAAATTTGCTAATGCATTGTTAGTTGATCTCACTCGAAACTGATCACTCCTGAGATACTAACCTTGAAGGGAAAGGATAATGAGGACAGAACTCGTGTGACTAAAGAACTTAACCTGGGAAAATGACTCGACCGTAAGACTTGCGTAAGAACGATCCTATAGATAGGCAGGCCGATTTTGGAGATGAATAGAAGTCGATTCGCGGACATAACATAATAGGATGACGGGTGATTCCGTCTACTATTATCGAGCTTGAGAACGACCCTATGTCGATCCTTGGTAATTGTGTACTTTGAAATAATAATCTATCCTTCACAATTTCACGTAGTTAAGGACGTCCATGTGTCGAGATGTCTTGAACGTGAATTGACATGAGTCGGTTACGCGTGAGTTTTCAAAGCCGTCTATCAATCCAAGTAGTACCAAAATGGCATTCTGATGAAATTGACAAGGCATGAGAATTCAAGATTGGACTTCGAATTTTCGGGAATGTCCGGGACGGACTTTTGGACGATGCTTCTTCAACAGTCGACATCGTCAGTTAAACTGAGTTTTTGGGAAAAGGGTTTACGAACCGAGGAAACGAGCCTACGAGGACGTGGGCCGGGCAAGTTCAGTGTAGGCCTCATGTCCAAGGTGGGACAGCCGCCATGGAAGGCCCGAGGCAAGCAAGTGAGCCCGTTGGACCAAACCGACCATTTAACCTTCTGAGTCCGTTGTCTAATCTTGAACTGTTTTGAGCCCAACAAATTCTCGAGTCCATTCCTATTAATTTTCAAGCCTGTTTCTTAGGCTCACCCTATTTTCAGCCCAAGGGTAGATTGGGAAATGTGTAAGGTAGAAATGACCAAAATTTCCTTGAATATTTTAAAGAAAAGTCAAAAGAAGAGAGAAGATGATGTCATCTTTCTTGGGAGTTGAGCCAAGTCATTAATGGCCTTGATGAGGCTTATCTTCAGCCCTCACTTCACTCTCTCTCTCCCCTTCATCTCCTCTAAAACCACACACCACTTCTCTCCTTGTTTCCCTTCCTTCCTTCTGTTTTTCAATTTGACCTTCCTTCGAAAAATCGAGTTTTTCATGCTCTTCCCATGTGAATCACGGCCCGTGCCACCGGCCATAGTGCTCAGGATAGAAATTCCGTACAAATGGCATTCGCCATTCACCGAAAGGAGCTGCCGACCGACCCGCCGGTCGGTCAGAAGCCAGTTGTTGTCGGACCGCCACCATTCCGCCTGTCCCTGTTTGTTCCGTATGTTTCAGCCATTTTCTTTCGGTTCCGACCCAACCACTGCCTATCCCAGCCACCAGCAGTTCCCTCTCAACCTTTAGGTGCCGCCGGTTACCGGCCTATCGCTCGCCAGAGCTCCGGGTAGCCCGTTCAACTCCGATCAGCTTCTTCCTCCTCCGGCAGTCGGTTTTTCCAACTTGCAGTGGGGAATCCGAGTTTGTTGCTGTTGTTCTCAGCCCTGGGACCGCCTTGGATCGTCATGGTAGAGGTCCTTGGGTGTCGAGTTCGTCGCTGCCGCTGCGTCTGTATCTTCGGCCAGCTTAATGGGTGAGTTTAGCCCCTAATCCCTATTTAGTGCCTAAACTTGCTTAGAGTTGGGTTAATTAGTGGTAAGGTTGGTTTAGAAAATTTAATTAAGTTATATTAGATCTAAAATAGGTGGTTAGATAGATGGTTCAGATTAGATTAGCTTAATTTTGCTTATTAAGCTTAATTGTGATTAATTGTGCTTATGGGATTAATTAAGCATGATTTGATATAATTGATTGATTATTTTTTTAATTAATTTTTTGTTTAATTTCTGGATTAAAATTTTTAATTAATTGAATTTTGGAAAAATCACTATTCACGATTACTGTTCACGGCATTGTTCATGCATAAACTAATTTTAGTCTTATTTTGATGTGCTCTTGATTGTTGTAATTAATTGAAGTGCAAATTGTTAATTATACTCATGATTGATGATGAAATGCGTGATCGAATGCAGGTTGAATTGAATTTTGGAATTGTCAAGTGATAATGCATGACATATTGTATGGGTTATTTGCAATGGCATGTCGCATGAGCATAAGCGCATGAGCGATGGTGCATTCACAACCAAGCAAAAACAAAGACAAGAATGAACTGTTTGTTGATGTGTTGCATGGTTAGATTAAAGTTAATAGCCCGATTGAGCCGGATGACCACCAATCCTTCGGGGTTGTGTCGTGACCATTGGGTCGCCTGACAGTGGTTAGATGCGGAGTCATGGTTAAGGCTGGACCCATGCTCCTTAGGGAATGCCATCGATAGGAGAGAGCCCGTAACGTCGCTGTGTTTCATATGAGAGGACAATGCCTGGTCTACGACTGGTTGACCGCCAACCATAAGGTTGTGCCATAGCTTTGATAGTCGTGATAATTGGAGCATATGTGTGGATGTGAGACATGAGAAAGTTGTGTGCAATGCTCTAATTATTCGCATGCTCTTGATGTCGTGATGATCACATTATTTATGGCACACACGCATGAGTTGACAGTCGTGCAGGGTGTAGCAATGGCCAGGTGAGATCGCTTGTGATGCGATTCGCATGTGATTGATGTATCATCTAACGGCCATGTGCCTTGATTACGTGTATTGAATGAGATTTGACGTGCAAGGTATAGCATATCGAGTAAGATTGTATCTGAACCGATTATTAAGTGTTGGTTGACCCTGTCTGTTGTTTGCTTGCGAGTTGCTGGTTGTCTATTATGGGGTTGAGTGAGGGGTGGTTCTGGAGAGATACCCCGGGTTGAATTGGCGTACTAACTGGGGCTTAGAGGAAAAACTCACTGAGATTTTATCTCACTGGTTATTGAATAACCATTTTCAAACCCTTAGAGTAGCATACCCTCAATGGAGGATCCTGCCCCCACTCCTCCAGTGATCGACCCGACGGAGCTTGAGTCCAATGGGTCCGAGTGACCGTGGTGCTGAACTTGATGGTTCATTTTGTATAGCTTGATTAGCCTAGTTTCTTTTTGATTTGGCTTAGAGGATGAATTGGCCCTTTTTGTCGGGCTTGTAATTCAGAAAATGATCCTCCGTTGGTTAATCTATTAAAGATGTATAAATGAGTAGCTGCTATTGTTCTTGCTATTCATCCATCTATCCATGATTGATTGTTTGTTTGTCTAGGGATGGTTCGTTTTTTGCTTGCGCATAACGAAAGATTAAAATGAATGGTCGTCGCCGGGTCTTAGGACGTCGCTTTCAGTCAACCAAGATAATGGGGTTGCTACGAGCTCAAGAGTCGGGGCATGACAAACAAAACATATGATGTCACCATGGTGAAACATGTTTCACCTTGAAGCTCGTACAAGCCACTATGCTTGATCTCTCTCATTATCGCCAAGGCACCTCAAACGACTTTCAATACTTCACATTTTGAATTATGCTGACACGCAGTTGAATCTAGGTTACTCAAGGAACTCATGTTCTTCTTTAATTTTGAAACGTGCCTTACTCCAGTCATTTTCCTCACAATGTGCATTATGATTCTAACATCGTCAACACCTAAAAAATCAAACTCAGCTTATTCCTCGACTGCACTTTACTACTATACATGCATTGATAAGTAATACACCAATTTCTATTTGGTGTAACATGAGACGAACAATCAGAATCTATAATTCATCCGTAAAACAAGAAATCCTTAATGGTAGAAAAGACATTGTCATCACTATCTATGACATCATCAATAATTGCAGCAATATCATTAGTAGAGTCAACACCAATTCCCTTACCCTTTTCATTTTCCAACTTAAGACCCCTTCTAAGATGCCCTCTCTTGCTATAATTCCAACAAAAAGCTCCATCAGTCTTAGATTGACGATGTCTATTCAGGTTTATACTACATTTGTCAACATGTGTATTAGCTTTTCCTCTTGTTTTACCTACTAAAATAGCATGCAAAATTTCATTAGATTCTCTCTTGTAGATATCCTCACTTAAGATTAAATCTAACAACCACATTGAATTTATTGATGTAATTAACAATTGATGCACTTTTACCTATCTTTAGATTAACTCACATCAAATAGACTTTGTTGATCATAGAGGGCTTTCTCATACATGTCCAACATGGCTTTCATCAAAATCGCAGCTGTCTTCTTGTTCACAATGTTAAACACGACATTATGAGCTTAGGTTAGTCGAATAACACTTGACTCGTCTATCTAGCAATTCCCAATGAGCTTGCTTCATTGACTCTAGCTTCTTCCCAAATAAAGTAAGGGATAAATGCATTAGAAGTTCTAAGATTTGTAATGAAAGTGCAATTAAGTCCTAAAACTATTAAAGAGTACAATTAAGTCCTAAAATTTGTCACGAAAGTGCAATTGGGTCTTAAAAATTTCAAAAAGTGCAATCAAGTCCTAAAATTTGTCATGAAAATACAATCAAATCTTAAAAATTTCAAAAATTGCAATCAATTAAAAGACTTGATTATACTTTTTGAAATTTTTAGTGCTTAATTGCATTTTCGTGATAGGTTTTAGGACTTAATTGTACTTTTGAAAATTTTAAGACTAAATTGCACTTTGTTAACAAGTTTTAGGACTTTCAATGTACTTATTCCTAAAAGTAAGAGCACATTCCTCTAGAACAGGTGATCCTTAATCTGTATTTTCTAGAAATCTAAATCCTTCCCATCAAAACTGTTAATTTTCACTTATCCTTCTTGAATCACCATTGATTCGCTTTAACTTGGCTAATCCTAGCTCTTATACAAATTGTCACGCCTCGACCCTTGAGTTTGCGACAATCTCAATTCACTTGTGGTTTGAAACATGCGATGTCCCAGGTTTTATCATCGACTAGTTCATTTTATCTTATCATTAAGCACATGTGGTTGTTGACACCCAAAATTTTGTTTATTTTGTCTTAAATGCCCATTTACTTTGCTTGTATAAATGCATATCAATTTCTAAAAAAAAAATTAAAATTCTAAAAAAAAATTAAAATTTTTTTTTCGGGCAGGCCGAGGTTGGGTCTACCCAGCCCCTTTCCTTTTGTCCTTTCTTCTCCCCCTCCCCGAACGGGCTCGGCCCATTTTCTTCTTCCTCAGCCCGGCCCGCCTGGACTTTTTCTTCCGCCTCTCTTCTCCCACGCGCGACAAGGGCAGCCTGCAGAAGGGAAATATAAAAAGCGGCAGCAGCAGGTCGGCAGGGAGGCAGCAGCAGCAAAGCAACAGCAGGAAGTCAGCCGAAGAAGGCAGCAGCAGCAAGTCAGCAGAAGCAAGGCAGCAGCAGCAAGTCAGCAGAAGCAGTGCAGAAAGAGGGGCTGAAAACCCAAAAAAAAAGGGGAAACGGGCAGGACAAGGGAGCTGGTTTTCCTGGCTCAGCGGAGGGGGCTCGAGGGAGATAGAGGGAGAGACCGAAAAAACGAGAGAAAGAGAGAGAGGAGAGACCGAGAGAAGGAGGGACCGAAAAAACAAAAAAAAATAGAACCGAGAGAGAGAGAACTCGGGAAAAAAGAGAGAGACCGAGAGAGAGCACGGGGACAGGAAAGAGGCAAAACCGAGAGAGGAGAAACGGACCAAGAGTAAAACCGAGAGAGGCAGTGACTGAGGAAGAGCAAGAGAGCATCAGCCGACGCCCCGGCCACGCGCGAGCTCCGTCCGACGCCTCCTCAGCCGACGTCTTCAAGCTGAACCAGGTAGGCTTCCTCCCAAGCATCCCGGTTCATTATTGAGGAAGTTACGGGCCGGAGCTCGCGCCGACCAGTTCGCGCGAGCCCCGGCCCTTGTCGTCCCTCCATAAATGTCTCTCAGCGTGCTGTAACGCTTAGTTAGAAGTTTAGACCCGAGTCGGTCCCCGTTCGGGTCAGAAATAGCTCATTTCGACGATGCATACCACCTGTTTGTTAAAATGCCCGAAGAAAACCCAGAAATATTCATCGTCGAATCTGTCCCCGGTAGCTTAGTTTCATGGGTACTTATTCATATATTGTGCGTCTGCATTCTCTTTCATGCTTTTCTTAGCATTATGACGATTTGCATGCGCGGCCTGCGTCGGGTCGGAGGGGGTATTCTTGGTTCCGGCGGGGGAGAAGATGGGTCGCCGGAGGGCATGGCCGACGGTCAACGTCGGTCGGAGTGACTGAGCAATGGCGGTCGTCAGCTGGATGGCCGGTCGTGTCAAGGGTCTTCGGTTTTCTTTAAAAAAAAATTAAAATTAAATAAAAGAAGAAGAAGAAGTTGCAGGCGTGCATGGGGGTGTGCTGCAGCTACGAAGGAGAAGAAGACCAAAAAGAATAAAAAAGTAAGGAAAAAGAGAAAAAGAGAAAAAGAAGAATTGGAAAGAAAAAATAAAATAAGAAGAAAAGAAAGGGGCTGCATGAAGACGTGCATGGGGAGGAAAAGCGTGCGTGCAGGAAGGAGAAATCTGCAGGGGAAAAAGACAAAAAGTGGGGAATAAAAAAAAGATTAAAGAACGAAAAACAAATAAAAAATAGAAAAGTCAGAAAAAACAAAGAAAAGGCCGAAAGAAAATCAAGCAAGGAGATGGGCTGCACCTTGGGCCCGCGAGCGTTGGGCTGGGTTCGCCGCGGGCCTACGCTAGGCATGGGCCGAATTTTATTGGGCTGAGACTAAAATTCGAGTGGGTTGTTTTCTTAAAAAATAATAATAATAGTAATTCCGTGGGCCGATTAGGATTAATTCAAGATGGGCTTTAGTATAGTTTTCTTTTTAGCCCAATTCGGACCATTAGCGTCCGGATCAGTTTAGTAGGGCCGGGTCTCTTGACCCGGTCCGAATTATTTTTCATAAAAAAAAAGAGTTAAAATTTTTTTAGAAAATTCAGAAAATAATAAAAAATTAAAAAATTAAATTAAAAAATCATAAAAATTTCGAAATTTCATAAAATTCATGGAAAATTCAGAAACCCGAAAATTTGTAGAAATTTTCGAAAAAAAAAATTTAATTAAAAAAATCAAAACATATTAAAATATTGAAAATTCCAAAAAAATTTCAAAAATCCCAAAAACTCCAAGTTTGTTTTAGAGTTTCCTAAAAAGCTTTAAAATAATTCTTGGACCATTTTCTCTTTAAAAAAAATGTTGGAAAATCATCGGTCTAAAATTGTGCTCAAAACTGAACAAGCCCTTACGGCTTCACTTTAGGGTTTTGGTTATCCTCAGATACAATTGCCCTTGATTGCACGCTTATGATGCGATGATTATGGTTTTCCCTTAGTTTAATTAGAACTGCTATTTATTTATCTCTTAATGCTAGATGTTTATTTTCTCTTGCAATTTATTTAATGTTTTCTTTAATTGCTGATTGTTATTTTGATGATTGCGCACTCGCATGATCACCTCACATGTTAATGGTTAAGTCTAAAATTAATCCAAATTGCCTGACAAAAGTCTTTGAAACGAACAAGATTAGGTACCGAAAGGGCACTAATTGGCTAATTAGTGTAATCAAGTCCCCGACCCCAGATTCTCTGGTTGGGTAGAAAGTGAGGCACACTCCCATGCCTCACTTGGTTTCTAGCTGACCCCAATAGGCTAGTGGCGACTCCTCATTTGAAGACTTTCATGAATATCCAATGTCACGCGGGGTATGGGCTTGGGAGAGCCTATGTCAAATGAGGGTCCTGGACCCACCCTTTGGACAATACCCCTAAACCTATTATTTTCAGAAAATTTAGGTCGTGACAGCGGTTACAAACCAAACACACCCAGCCAACGACAAGTAGGGATAGTAGAAAGATGCAGCAGTAAAGCAACAACAGTACTTCTTTTATTTATCTACAAGGTTAGCCCGAGGAAACAATATATATACAAGCCCTACTTCAAGCGACGTTCCAAGGCCAACACAAAAAAGGGCCAAGCCTGACTAACCTATCATAACAAAAAGGAGGGGAGGGTTAATAAAAAATAGATTAGACTACAGACTCAGAAGGATTAGACTCGCCCGATGAGGGGTCCATCACCACGCCATTAAGGGAATCGAGGTCCATCGGATCCTATACCTTATCGCCTGGCCCCTCGTGCAGTGTAGGCGTATCATAACCTCTTAGGGGACCGTACATCATGTCCCTATGCCTGACGTACCACGCCTTGAAGACATGTGTTACATAATGGTCTCTCTCCCCCTCATTGACTTAGATGGTCGTCACATGCTGCTTGTACACAAAATTGTGACTCGGAACGAGTCGTGTGGTGACGGTGGTGCTCATGTCGATAGGGATACCAAACCTCACCGGGTAAGGCATCATACTAAGGCCCTAAAAATGTTAAGTACAACGAGATGAGATAAACTTAGTAAGTTAAATCCTAAGTATCGATTAGGAACTCCGTTTGCCTCAAGTGCAGTTTAATCATGCAACCTAACATTGATGACAAATCAATTGCAAAGCGACCTCTGCTTTGCTTAATCTATCAACATACCATAAATGCAGTCACGATACAATTTAATAGCCATTAGATACAAACACATGCGATCTCACATTACCTAAGCATACGTACCCTACAGATACAAATCAAGCCATTACAATCTCAACAATTATTTCACATAATCAAAGCACTCAATGAACTTCCTCATGCATCAGTACCCATACGTGCTCTGATTATTATGACCTTGTAGGCCATGACACAATCTTATGGTTGGCGGTCTACTGGTCTATAAACCAGGCATCGTTCCCCCCGTGGGCACGGCTACTCATGGGCCTCCCTCTAAACGGCATTCCCAAAGGAGCATTGGTCCGACCTCTACCGTGACTCAGAACTAACCACTGTCAGGCATTTGACTGAAATCAGGCAACCAAAAGGCCACGGCACAACCCTTTGGGTTGGCGGTTTTCTAGCAGTGCCGGGCATCCCTTTTTATGTGAACATGCAGCACAACCATCAACCATTTCATTTTTTTCTTTTCTTTATCGCTAATGCAACCATGGTTCATGTTCATGCGACATGTTATTGTAGTTAACACGCATATATTACAATGCAACAATAATCAATGGTTACATGAACTTGCATAATTCAAGAGTTCTAGATACAGCCATCAAACAGCACATCAAGTCCTAATATGACAATCAGTTCCAACTAATTAATGTCACAATAATCACATGCTTTCCAAATAACCATCGCCCTCGACTATTCCCATAATAGTCGTCGCTTATCAAGAACTCGTCCAAAATTGACACTTCGACACTTTGACAATTAGTCACGTGTCTTAGTCAATATCAATAATCCAACACATACCTTAATAATTAATGGTACCAATCACATGTCTCGATATTCAATAGAAAATAATCACATTTCTCAACAACCAACGATAATCAATTATTTCCATAAATAATTGATTATCACACAACAAGTATAAACTAGGATTATATCCAAAAATACTCATTTATAAAGTATATAATACTATAGTCAATCATTCTGATAAATAATTTAAGTTCCACAAAATACTTATAATTATTTACCAACTCATAAATAATTATCCAACCCAAATAATTTCATTTCATAAAACCCTTCTTTAATAACTCAAAGCCACTTGACTATATAGTATATAAATACTATCAGCTTTAGAAAAATAAGCCATAGTTAATTTCTCACAAAAATTACTCAATTTAATCAATTTCCATAAAATAATTATAATTAATTATTTCTCCTAAAATTAATTAATTATCCATAAATAATCAATAATTCGAAATTAATAAAAATAAAAATAACTAATTAATTTCCACAAAATAATATAATGTTTCCATAAATAAATAATTTCCATAAAATAATATAATTGTAATTAATTATTCCCATAATTAGTTAATCATAATTAATTAAGACTAAACCTTCATTAACCAAATTAATCAACCATAAGCAAGCTTAGTAATATAATATAATGTTAATTAACCATAAACCCAGTTAATTAACAACTAAGTACAATTAAGCCACAATTAACTTATCATAAACTTACTTAAGCATAATCAAGGCACATAAACCATACTTTAACCATAAGCCACCCTCATTAACCACTAATCACACATAATTAATTAAACTACTCCTAAAGCAAGATTAACCCCTACATAAGGAATTAGGAAATCAACTTATGAACTCCAAGATTCTGGCAACACCGGAGTGACGGCAAGGGCGAGGGCTATGTAGGACCGGCTTGGGGATGGCAACGAATGATGGACGACGGCTAATTTCAGGCGAAATAGCGCCAGTGTTTGTTTCTCACGAAAATAGCAACAGTGGTTTCCAGCACTTGGATAGACGGCCGGTGGTGACAGGCAGTAGCAGTTGACGAGTGGCGCTTGGACTCAAGATGGCAACAACGGCACGATAGACAGTAGCAGTAGCTCTAATGGATAGCAGTAGCGGCGGTAGCAAGGGCAGATAGTAAGGGGGCGAGAATAGAGAGGGAAGTGAGGGGAAAATGAAGAGAAAAGACAGAGAGAGTGAGATGAGGAGAGAGAAGGGTGGCTGCTAGGGAGAGAGAGGAGAGAGAATGAGCTAGCCAAGCTTGTCTAAGAAGCTAGCCAACTTGCTCAACAAGCACAACCACAACCAATCAAAAGCAAGGCAATTAGGACTACACAAAGCTAAGCTTCTAGAAGAGAAGGCCCATTGGCTAAAGAAAATGGAGGAATGGGCTAACTTGGGCCCACCTTGGGCTGTCCTTGCTGGGCGTAAGGCCCATTGGGCCATCGATCTAGGGTCGGCCCACTTGTGGGCCCAAATTCTTAGTCTAAATTTTCCTTTTTCGACACTTTGCAATCCATCGGAAAACTGGAGAATAAATGTAGCGACATCCAAATATTTAGTTGTGAAGTCCCTAAAAAGTCAATACTCGAGATTGGATTAAAAATCGGGGTTAAATTGAATCAATTACGACCGTAGTACGGTTTAGACTATCAGACGCCCCTTTGGGGTTTTTCTTATGTTCGACCCATGATCAATTGCTTTTTAATCCATATTTAAGCAAATTCTCAAAGCAAGGATGATCCTCAGTTGTCATGTAATCTCAAGGGGTCAATTAATAATCCTGTGTACAAGATAAAAAGAAATCGGTTTAATGTCGTTCGTAGTTCGTATCGAAGTCGTGCGGAATCACCTGCAATCCAGCTTCGTATTTCTGCCGGATCGATTTATTTCCGTTCACTAATGGTTTGGTATAGGATGGTATTGTCTCCCTTGGATCCTTATGGACAAATGATTTGTTCCTAATTGAAACTGCTAGTTGCACGTGTATTATTCCCTAAGGGCATTTTCGAAAGGTCTATGAACTCATGAATAATAAGTTCAGAGTAATTGTATTAACAGGGCATTGATCAACAACACCATTTTGTATAATCCCAAAATAGGGTCGAAATTCAAGACGTCACAACTCTTCCCCTATTACCGAAATTTTATCCTCGAAATTTAAACTACTACTTGAATCCTCAAAAAGATAGGGGTGCTGGCGCCTCATTATTTCCCCGCTTTCCCATATGGCTCTCTCTGTGCCATGATGTTGCCAAATAACTTTGACCAATGAGATTGTTTTGTTCCATAACACTTGCTCCTTCAGATCCATTATCTGAATTGGTCTTTCCACATATGGCACCCTGTTGTCCACGTCTATCTCTTCAAAATTCAGTATGTGGGTCGGATTTGGCTCATACTTTCTCAACATTAACACGTGGAATACATCATGCATTTGCGCAAGTCTGGGCGATAACGCAAGATGATAGGCTAAAATTCCAATTCTCTCCAGAATCTCGAAAGGTCCAATGTACCTTTGACTCAGTTTCTCCTTTTTACCGAACCGTGAAGTACCTCTTATCGGCGATACCTTGAGGAACACATGGTCACGCACTTGAAACTCTAATGGCCTATGTCGCTTGTCCACATAACTCTTTTGCCTACTTTGGGCTGTTTTTAACCTTTTTCGAATTATCTTGACAGCATCCAAAGATTGTTGCACTAACTCTAGGCTTGTAATCTTTCGCTTGCCAACTTCATCCCAACAAATCGGAGTTCTGCAAAGCCTGCCATACAATGCCTCAAACAATGCCATCTTGATGCTCTGCTGATAGCTGTTGTTGTAAGCAAACTCGATGAGGTGAAGTTGTTCCTCCTAACTCCCTTTAAAATCCAACACACAGGCTCATAGCATGTCCTCCAAAGTTTGAATCGTTCTTTTTGACTGACCGTCTGTCTAAGGATGATAGGCCATACTAAACTGCAACTTTGTCCCCATAGCTATCTGTAAGCTTTTCCAAAGTGTAGTCGTGAACTTGGGGCCTCGATTAGACGTGATCGTCACTAGTACCCCATGAAGGCAAACAATTTGTCACATAGACAATTCCGCATATCTTTCCAAAGCAAAGTCCTTGCGTACTGCGATAACATGTGTTGACTTTGTCAACCTGTCCACTACAACCCAATGCCTCCTTGACTCCTTAGTATCCCGCTATAAAATCCATCATGATGTGTTCCCACTTTCATTCGGGAATCTCAAGGGGTTGTAGTAGTCCACTCAGCTTACAATGCTGCGCTTTTACTTGCTGACATATTAAACACTTAGCTACATGTTTGACAATATCCAATTTCATGCCATTTCACCAATAGTAGTGTCGTAGATTTTGATACATTTTCGTATTGCCTGGCTGCATGCTATAACCATTGTAGTGAGCTTTCGATAATAGCTCTTCCTTAAGCTCATCATCACTCGGCACGCACAATCGTCCATGGAATTTCAAGAACCCGTCCTCGGACACTTGAAAATCCGACTTCCTCTTTGCAGCATCCAGTTGCAAAATCTTTTGGATTGCAGCATTCGAAGATTGCATTGCTTTAATCTTAGCTTGCATTTCGGGTTCAATCTTAAGGGTAGCCATTAGACTGGAAATATGGTTTATCTTAAAACTTGAATTTTAAGTCTCGAATTCCTTCCAGTAGAATCCATTCTTGAATCATCATATGAACAATTGACGACTTGCAACTCAGTGCATCCGCTACCTTGTTAGCCTTACCCAGATGGTACAATATGTCAAAATCATAGTCCTTGAGAAGTTCCATTCATCTATGTTGCCTCATGTTCAGTTCTTTTTAGGAGAACAAGTACTTTAAACTTTGATGGTCCGTAAAAATTTGAAACCTTTCTCCACAAAGGTAATGCTTCCATATCTTTAACGCATATATGATTGCTACCAACTCTAAATCATGCGTTAAATAGTTCAGTTCGTGAGGTCTCAACTGCTTGGATGTGTATGCAATTACCCTGCCATGTTGCATTAAAATGCAACTGAGTCCCTTGTATAACGCGTTGCTATAAATCTTGTATCCTCAAAATCTAGACGAAATCATTAAAACTAGAGTGGTAGTTAGTGTCACGCCCCAAACCTCGAGCACGCGACAACCTCTTACCATGGTCTATTAAAAGCGACATCCCAGGACTCGTCGACGACCATTCATTTTATCTTTCGTTATGCGCAAACGGAAGACAAACCATCTCTAGTCCAACAATCAAGCAATCAATCAGGGATAGAGGGATGAACAGCAAGAACAACAGCAACTACTCATTTATATATTCTTACTGAATTAATCAATGAAGAATCATTTTTCGAATTACAAGCCCAACAAAGGGGCCGATCTGTCCTCTAAGCTAGATCAAACAGAAACTAGGCTAGGCTAATCCAATTACACAAAATGAACCCTCGGGTTCAGCACCATAGTCACTCGGACCCATCGCACTTAGGCTCCGTCGGGTCGATCACTGGAGGAGCGAGAGTAGGATTCTCCACTGTAGGTGGGCCATTCTAGGTGCTTGAAAGTGGTTATACAATAACTAGTGAGATAAAATCTCAGCGAGTTCTCCCCCTAAGCCCCGGTTAATATGCCAACTCAACCCGGGATATCTTTTCAGAACCACCCCTCACTCAACCCAACAACAAACAACTAGCAATCCGCAAGCAAAAAATAGGCAGGGTCAACCAACAAACAAATACCGGTTCGCATGCAACCTTACCCAGTATGCCATACCTTGCACGTTAAACCTCATACAATGCAAGCAAGACACATGGCCGTTAGATGATACAATTTATCAATCACATGTGAGTTACGTCACAAACGATCTCACCTAGCCATTGCTACACCCTGCACGACTGTCAATTCATGCATGCATGCCATAAATAATGAGACCATCATGATATTAAGAGCATGCAAATATTCAGAGCGTTATACACAACTTTCCCATGTCTCACATTCACATATGCTCCGATTGTTACGACCCCTCCCCCCTAGGCCATGGCACAACCTTATGGTTGGCGGTTCTTAGCCAAACCAGTTTCGTCATCTTTACCTCAAGGCACGGCGACGTCAATGGTTCACTCCCAAGACGGCATTCCCAAAGGAGCATAGGATCCGCCTACTTTTGTAGTCCCACATAGTAATTCCTCCTTGTCAGGCAACCGACCGAAGTCAGGATGACTAATCGGCCACGGCACAACCCTATAAGGATTAGCAGTCTTCCGGCAACACCGAGTTCTCAATTTAATGTGATCATGCAACACATCATCAAGCAATTCATTTATATCTTTGCTTTGTTGTGAATGCAACATCGCTTATGCTTATGCGACATGTTATTTCAGATAACCCATGCAATTGTCATGCGGTATTAATCGACAATTCCAAAATTCAATCCAACCGGCATTCGATTATGCATTTCATCATTATACACGGGTAAAAATAACAACTGGCACTTCAATAAATCACAACAATCAAGAACACATCAAAATAAGACTAAAATTAGCTTCTGTATGAATAGTGCCGTGAACAGTAATCATGAACAATAATTATGAATAGTAAATTTCAGAATTCAATTATTAATAAATTAGACTCAGAAATTTAACAAAACATTAATTAAAATAATTAATCAATCAATTAAGCTAAACATGCTTAATTAAACCACAAAACACAATTAATAATCAATTAAGTACAATTAAGCTCAATAAGCAAAATTAAGCTAATCTAATCTTAACCATCTATCTAACTACCTATCTTAGGGCTAATACAACTTAATTAAACCCCTCAAACCAAAATTGCTACTAACTAAACCAACCCTAAGCAAGTTTAGACACTAACAAAGGATTAGGAGCTAAACTTACTTATTAAACGAGCCGGCGACATGGACGTGGCGGCGGTGATAAGGCGACACCCGGGGACCTCTACCATGATGATCCAAGGCAGTCCTAGGGCTAAAAACAGCAGCAACAAACTCGAACTCCCTTTGCAAGTTTGAAAAACTACATTGCTTGAAGGAGAAAGGGCTGACCGGACCTAAAACGGGCTGGCCGGAGCTTCGGTGAGCAATTGGCCAGCGACCGGTGGCACCTAGGGGTTGAGGGAGAACTGTTGGTGGCTGGGATGGGCAGTGGTTGGGTTGGAAAGGAAGGAAAATAGTTGAAAAGGGTGCTGCTGGGTGGAACTATGCTATAGTAGGCGGTCAAGCTGGCGGTGACTTTTGGTTTGGTCCAAGGGGCTCACTTGCTTGTCTTAGGTTTGCCACGATGGTTGTCTCACCTTGGCCGTGAGGCCAACACTTGTCTTGCCCGACCCACGTCCTCATAGGCTCGTTTCCTCAGTTCATAAGTCCCTTTTTAAAAAAGTTCGCCTTAATTGGCACTGTTGACTATTGAAGAAGCATCATCCAAAAGTCCCTCCCAGACGTTCCCGAAAATTCAAAGTCCAATACTGGATTTTCATGCCTTGTCAATTTTACCTGAATGCCATTTTTGTACAACTCAGACTAACAGGCGGCTTCGAGGATTCACGTGTAACCGACTCGTACCAAATCACGTTCAAAACTTCTCGACACATGGACGTCATTGACTACATGAAATTGCGAAGGATAGATTCTTATTTCAAAGTACACGATTACCAAGGATCGACATAGGGTCGTTTGCGAGCTCGATAACAGTAAATGGAATCACCTATCATTCTATTATGTTTTGTCCGCCAATTGACTTCTAGTAGTCCTTGAAATCGGCCTACATAACTACGGGATCGTCCTTACGCAAGTCTCACTGTCGAGTCGTTTTCCTAGGTCAAGTTCTTTATTGCACAAGTTCTGTCCTCAGTAGCCTTTTCCTTCAAGGTCAGTATCTCGGGAGTGATTAATTCCGAGTGAGATCAACCAACAATGCATTGACGAAATTAACATTCCTTCATCCCTCAAAATACTCAAATTTCAGGACGTCACAATTCTTTCCCACTTATAAAAATTTTGTCCTCAAAATTTGCAGCTACTAACAAGATAGATGCGGTTGTCAGTTTACTCTTGAGCTCTTGGAAACTACGCTTGCACTTGCTCGTCCAATTGAACTTCTCTTCCTTCTTTAACAATCTCGTCAATAGCATGGCTATCGTAGAAAACTTCCCCACGAAACATTTGTAATATTTAGCCAATCAAAGTTTCTTGGGATTGTAACATCATGTCAACAAAGATCCCTTCACCAGAAATTACATGACCTAAAAATGCCATGCGAGGTAACCAAAACTCGCACTTGCTAAACTTAGGATAAAGCTCATGCTCCCTCAAGGTCTGCAATACTAATCTCAGGTGTTTCTCATGATCCTCGAGACTCCTCAAGTACACCAAAATATTGTCAATGAACACAATCACGAATTGGTCTAAACACTTATTGAACACTCGGTTCATCAAGTCCATGAAGGCTGCAGGGGCATTCATCAATCCAAACAGAATTATCGTAAACTCGTAATGACCATAGCGTGTCCGAAACGCCGTCTTCAGTGCATCCTCATTTTTTATCCTCAACTGATGATAGCTTGTCATTAGGTCTATCTTGGAAAATACCGAGGCTCTTTGAAGTTGATCAAACAAATCATCAATCCTTGGCAACGGATACTTGTTCTTAATCGTCACTTGATTAAGCTGCTGGTAATCAATGCACAGTCTCAACGAACTGTCCTTTTTCCTCACAAGTAATACCGGTGCTCCCCAAGGAGATGCACTAGGACGAATGAATCTTTTATCCAGTAGCTCTTATATCTGCACCTTCAGTTCTTTCAATTCTATCAAGGCCATCCTATAAGGCGCCTTGGAAATCGGTTCAGTCCTAGAGGCCAACTCAATTTCCCACTCTAGGGGCAATCCCGACAATTCCTCGAGAAACACATCCATATACTCTTGTACCACTGCAATATCCTCCACCTTTGATCCTTCTACCAGTGTATCTGCCACCAATGCCAAATACTCTTGGCATCTAGATTCCAACAACTAAGTTACCTCGAGTGACGAAATCAGAGGAATGGAGGGTCCCCCTCGATTCCCATAAACTCAAAACTACCACCCACTACTAAGTTAAACTGAATTGTCTTTCCATGACAATTCACCGTAGCTCGTTGCTTAGTGAACCAATTCATGCCAACTATGACATCAAAGTCATACATTGCTATTGCAATCAAATCAATGATTTCCTCGCGACCTAGTTTTGGGTAGTCGGCTTTCCCACGTAATTCTTTTTGTTGGGTGGGATGGAATTCCTTCTCCCCATCTTCGATCCCTTTCCAAACCGACGATTATCTCTATTAGGCATGAACCGCGAGCTAGATACGGTCACCCTCTTGATCATGTTCTTCTCGATCATCTGGGCCCTCTCGTACATCTCATCAAATTTCTTGAAGTTCAAGGGCACCAGTTGGGCTTTCAATTCTGGCTTCGAGCCATCTTTGAATCGTCTCGCCCTATCCAAAGGTCCTCCACTAACCTTGACGTATACTTGGCCAACTCAACGAACTTTGTTTCATACTAATCCATTAACATCTGATTCTAACAAAACTGTTGGAACTCTGCCATCTTTGACTCTCTCACACTGTTTGAAAAATACTTCTCATTGAAGGTTTCGCGAAAGGCATCCCAAGTTTGAGCCGTGTCTTTAGGGAACACTCTTCCTTGAGTGGCTTCCCACCATGTAATGGCATTATTTGAAGCTGATAAGCCGCTAGAAGTACCCTATCTTCCTTTGAACATCTCAGCACTATGAAAGTCCCCTCAAAATTCCTTATCCAAAAGGTTGCAGCTTCAGGGTCGTCCACGCCACTGAACCTTAATGGCTTCAATCTTAGGAACTCCTCTAACAGCTTGGGCATCGGTCTCTCACAGACCTCTCCTCTCACTAGAGGAACCACAGAGGCTACAGTAGGAGCACACAGCTTGCTATCTTAGCAAGGTCTCTAGCACCAGTAGGATCCCGTCTAACCTAGGATCTGCTTGCGCGCTACCTCTAGCACTAGCCTGACCAGACGCTGCCCTATGCCTAGGGGCTGAACAGAGAGCCCTACACACATGCTCATCACTCTGGACTATGAGCAACCTGCTACAAAACAAGAACACCAAGAAATCACAAGCACGTAAAATAAATGACATCCTTATCTCACTATCCCAAAAATCTCACGCACCCTATCACTCCAAGTCTCAACCTCGCTTTGATACCATTTCTGGGCAGGGATGTCGCGCCCCGAACCTTGAGCACGCAACAACCCCTTACCATGGTCTGTTGAAAGCGACGTCCTAGGACTCGTCGATGACCATTCATTTGATCTTTCGTTATGCGCAAGCGGAAGATAAACCATCCCCAGTCCAACAAACAATCAAGCAATCAATTAAGGATAGAGGGATGAGCAGCAAGAACAACAGCAACTACTCATTTATATATTTTTACTAATTAACCAACGGAGGATCATTTTCGAATTACAAGCCCAACAAAGGGGCCGATCTGTCCTCTAAGCCAGATAAAAAAGAAACTAGGCTAGGCTAATCCAACTATACAAAATAAACCATCCGGTTCAACACCACGGTCACTTGGACCCATCGAACTCGGGCTTTGTCAGGTCGATCATTGGAGGAGCGGGGGCAAGATTCTCCGCTGCAGATGCACTATTCTACAGGCTTGAAAGTGGTTATACAATAACCAGTGAGATAAAATCTCAGCGAGTTCTCCCCCTAAGCCTCGGTTAGTATGCCAACTCAACCCGAGGTATCTCTCCAAACTACCCCTCACTTAACCCAACAACAAACAACCAGCAACCCGCAAACAAACAACAGATAAGGTCAACTAACAAACAAATAGTCGCTTCACATGCAACCTTACCTGGTATGCCATACCATGCATGTTAAACCTCATACAATGCAAACAAGGCACATGGCCGGTAGATGATAAAATTTATCAATCACATGCGAGTTGTGTCACAAGCGATCTCACTTGGCCATTGCCACACCCTGCACGACCATCAATTCATGCGTGCGTGCCATAAATAATGCGATCATCACAACATTAAGAGCATGCAAATAATTAGAGCATTGTACACAATTTTCTCATGTCTCACATTCACATATGCTCCGATTATTACGACCCTTCCCCCTTGGGCCACGTCACAGCCTTATAGTTGGTGGTTCTAGGCCAAGTCATCTTCGTCCTCTTTACCTCGAGGCATGGCGATGTCAAGGACTCACTCCAAGACGGCATTCCTGAAGGAGCATAGGACCCGCCCACTATTGTAGTCCCACATAGTAACCCCTCTCTGTCAAGGAACCAACCAAAGTTAAGATGACTAAATGGCCACGTCACAACCCCATAAGGATTGGTGGTCTTCCGGCAACACCAAGTTCTCAATTTAATGTGATCATGCAACACATCATCAAGCAATTCATTTATATCTTTGCTCTGTCGTGAATGCAACATCGTTTATGCTCACGCGACATGCCATTTCAGATAACCCATGCAATATGTTATGCGGTATCAATCGACAATTCTAAAATTCAATCCAACCGGCATTCAATCACGCATTTCATCATTATACATGGGTAAACTAACAACGATGGCAAAATACCCTTGTTTGGGCTAATTTAAATATGGCCAGCAAAGGATTTCAGTAGGAGATTTCCAGATTTTCTTTTGGAGCCCTTTGTTATGTAATTTGGAAGTCTAGGAATGATGCACTATTTAGGGGTAAAGCGGTCCTCATTCAAGTGGTGAAGCATTATATATATAAGGCTATTAGGGACAAGGTGATGGCTAGCTCACTTGTTCAAGATAATCCTATCAATAGGCGGCTACAAAGAGCATGGGGTTTAGATGCCTCCATTTTTTATGTTTAAAGTGCTATAGTTGTTCTCCACTAGGTGGCTATTGTCGAGTATGATGATCCAGATTTCCTTGGATTTCGGTACCATTCCACTCATTGGTCATGCTACAATGAGTGTAAATGGGTGCCGATTTCCTTTGATTGTACAGTTGATGGTTGTAATGTATATAAATTTACCTTACAAAAAAAAAAACTAACAACCGCCACTTCAATAAATCACAACAATCAAGAACACATCAAAATAAGACTAAAATTAGCTTCCGTTTGAATAGTGCCGTGAACAATAATTGTGAATAGTATTTGTGAACAGTAATTATGAATAATAAATTTCAGAATTTAATTATTAATAAATTAAACTCAGAAATTAAAAAAATATTAATTAAAACAATTAATTAATCAATTAAGCTAAACATGCTTAATTAAACCACAAAACACAATTAAGCACAATTAAGCTCAATAAGCAAAATTAAGCTAATCTAATCTTAACCATCTATCTAACCACCTATCTTAGGGCTAGTACAACTTAATCAAGCCCCTTAAATCAAAATTACCACTAACTAAACCAACCCTAAGCAAGTTTAGGCACTAACAAAAGATTAGGAGCTAAACTCATCTGTTAAGCGGGCCGGCAACACGAACATGGTGGTGGTGACAAAGGCGACACTCGGGGACCTCCACAACGACGATCTAAGGCGGTCTTGGGGCTGAAAACAAAAGCAACAAACTCAAACTCCCTCTACAAGTTTGAAAAACTACACTGCTTGAAGGAGAAAGGGCTGACCAGAGCTAAAATAGGCTGGCTGGAGCTCTGGGGAGCGGTTGGCCGGTGATCGACGGTACTTAGGGGTTGACCGGGAATTGCTAGTGGTTGGGATGGGTGGTGGTTGGGTTGGAAAGAAAGGAAAATAGCTGAAAAGGGCGTTGCTGGGCGAAACTGTGCTATAGTAGGCGGTCAGGTCGGCGATGACTTCTGGCCAACCGACGGGTTGACCGGCGGCTCCGACCGACGAACGACCGCCGTGAACAGTAAGGAATGCCTCTCCTGAACATGGTGGTGGGTGGCATAGGCAATGATTCGCATGGGAATGGCATAAAAAACTAAGGTTTTTGGAGGAAGGTCAGAAGGAAGGAAAGGAAAACAAGGGAGAAAGTGGTGTGCGGTTTTGGAGTTGAAAGGGGGGAGAGAGAGTGTGTGAAATGAGGGCTGAAGATAAGCCTTATTGAGGCCATTAATGGTTTACCCCAACTCCCAAGAAAATGACATCATCTTCTTTATCTTCTTTTGTCCTTTCTTCAAAATATCTAGGGGCAAAATAGTCATTTTTGCCTGGCACATTTCCCAATCTGCCCTTAGGTTGAAAATGAAGGGCGGGCCTAAGAAACGGGCTCGGGAATTTGTTGGGCTTGAAACGACTCAAGGTTAGACAATGGGGTCGGAAGGGTAAATAGTCGGTTTGGTCCAACTGGCTCACTTGCTTATCTCGGGTCTACCATGTGTGGCCGAGGCCCACACTAGTCTTGCTCGGCCCACGTCGTCATAGGCTCGTTTTCTCGATCCATAAATTCTTTTTTCAAAAAACTTGGCTTAACTAACACTATCGACTATCAAAGAAGCATCGTCCAAAAGTCCATCTCAGACATTCCCGAAAATTCGAAGTCCAATATTCGATTATCATGCCTTGTCAATTTTGTCCGAATGCCATTTTGGTACAACTCAAACTAACAGGTGGCTTCGAGGATTCACGCATAATCGACTCGTGCCAAATCACGTTCAAGACTTTTCGACACATGGATGTCCTTGACTACATGAAATTGCGAAGGATAAATTCTTATTTCAAAGTACACGATTATCAAGGATCGACATAGGGTCGTTCGCGGGCTTGATAACAATAAACGGAATCACCTGTCATCCCATTATGTTCTGTCCGCGAATTGACTTCTAGTCATCCCTGAAATCAGCCTGCATAACTACGGGATCGTCCTTACGCAAGTCTCACGGTCGAGTCATTTTCCCAAGTCAAGTTCTTTAGTTGCACAAGTTCTGTTTTCATTAGCCTTTTCCCTCAAAGTCAATATCTTGGGAGTGATCAATTCCGAGTGAGATCAATCAACAATGCTTTGACGAAATTAACGTTCTTTCATCCCTCAAAGGGCTCGAATTTCAGGACATCACAATCAACTTATGCTTAAGCTCTTGGAAACTACGCTTGCACTTGTCCATCCATTCGTACTTCTTGTCCTTCTTTAGCAGCTACATCAACAACATCGCTATCGTGGAGAATCCTTTCATAAACCGTCTGTAATAGCTAGCCAATCCCAGAAAACTAAGAACCTAGGTTACCGTAGTAGGTCTCGACCAATCCGTGACCGCTTCAGTCTTGGTTGGGTCTATCGAGATCCCTTCGATAGAGATCATGTGAACAAGGAAAGCCACTTGAGTTAACCAAAACTCGCATTTGCTAAACTTAACATACAACTTGTATTCTTGAAGGGTTTGCTACATAGTCCTCAAGTGATGTTCATGCTCTTCTAAATTCCTTGAATACACCAAAATATCGTCAATGAACACAATTACGGACCGAACCAAATATTCCATAAATACACGATTCATTAAATCCATAAATGCAGCAGGGGCATTCGTCAAACCAAATGGCATCACCGTAAACTCATAATGACCATAGCGCGTACAAAATGCCATCTTCGTTATATCCTCCTTTCAGATCCTCAATTGATGATAGCCTATTCTTAGGTCTATCTTAGATAATATTAAAGCTCCTTGAAGTTGGTCAAACAAATCGTCTATCCTTGACAGGGGGTACTTATTCTTAATTGTCACCTAATTAAGATGTTCATAGTTGATGTCCAATTGCAAAACGCTCAACAACTGCTGCATCTGCACCTTCAATTCCTTCAGTTCCAACAACACCATTCTGAAGGGTGCTTTGGAAATTGGCTCCGTCCTTAGGGCCAACTCAATCATAAACTCTATTTCCCTTGTTAGGGTAGTCTCGGTAATTCCTTAGGAAAAACATCGGAATAGTCTTGTATTATAGCGATGTCTTCTATCCTTGGTTCCTCTGCCAATGTGTCACATACTGACACTAAATAACTTTGGCAACCTTCCCCCAACAGCTTAGTCACCTCAAACGAATAAATCAAATGAATCGAAGGTCCTTCTCGATACCCAACAAATTTGAAACTACAAACCTTGATCGAGTTAAACCGGATTCTCTTCTCCTAACAATCCATCGTGGCTCCTTACTTGGTCAACCAATCTATTTCAATGATGACATCGAAGTCATACATCACTAAAACAATCGAGTCTATTTTTCCTTCCTAATTGTCTATAATTAACTTGCAACTAGAACAACCTACCGCAGACAATACTGAATCCTTTAATAGAGTAGAAATAACGAAAATCGCTCCTAACAGTTTCGGCCTTAATCCCACTAATTCTACAAATTGTTCAACAATAAAGGAGTGCGAGGCTCCCAGATCAAACAATGCATAAGCAACATGGTTGTGCAAGGATAACATATCTGTAATCACGATAGGCACATCCTCCACCTCATTCCTAGCAATAGCGTAGACCCTTTCTTGCACCTAAGGTTTGTTCAGATTGCTCTGTGGGGAGTTTCCTACCAGTGGTGGTCTTGCCTACTGTCGTGGCACTAGTGGCATCATGGTTTTGTGTGGACAATCCCTCGCTCAATGACACATCTGAACACACCCAAAACAAACTCTTGATTGAGTGGGACACGGGGCATTTCTATGCCTTTTCCCACAAGCTCGGCACATCCCAAATGAGCTTGGTGCTAGCTTTCCCACGCCATTTTTCCTATTGGGTGGAAGAGGATACCTTCCTCCAGTCATTGGCTTCTTCCCAAATCGACGATTATCCTTGTTAGGCACGAACCGCAATCCATAAGTGGTCATTCTTTTTGCCAAGTGCTTTTCAATCATCTGAGCTCTCTCATATAATTCATCGTAATCCTTCAAGTTCAGGGATACCAAATGGTCCTTGATTTCCAATTTCAGTTTGTCCCTAAACTTTCTGGCCTTGTCCACAGGATTCTTGAACAGCCTCGACACAGACTTGGATAGTTCTACAAACTTGGTCTTGTACCAATCCACTGTCATCAGGTTCTGATATAGCCTTTGAAATTCGACCATCTTCTGATCCCTCGAGCAATCAGAGAAGTACTTGCCCAGAAATGCCTCCATGAAGGTACCCTACACCGGGTCGTACCTTCGGGAAATACCTTACCTTGGGTGGCTTCCCACCACGTACCGACATAACCCTATAATTAGTAAACAACCAGTATTACCTTGTCCTCTTTTGTACACTACAACAGTGTGAATGTCTTTTCCAACTCCCTTACCCGATGGGTTGCTACCTTAGGATCGCCTACCCAGTGAACTTGGGCGGCTTTAGCTTCATGAAAATCTCTACCAACTAATGCATAGGCTAGTTACCACTCTGGGCCTAATTGCAGGAGCATCAATAGGAACAACGGTGACCGCGGCTGTAGTAGTAGAGACAGCGACTTGAGTCTGAACCTATTGTCCAATCAAGGTCTCTAGAGCATGCATGATCCCATCCATCCTTAGATTTTCCAGTGTCCTTTCCTTTGCACCAGTCAGGACCTACGCCGTCCTCCTTCTCAGGGCCCTCTACCTAGGAGTTCTCAACTCAGGGGTATTCTGATCTGCATTGCTCATGATGCAAGATTCATCTAACTTGCTTTCCAATTCCCAATGTGGAATTAGAAACTAGACAACCCTACAACAGCTATAGCTTTCACAAGCTGTAGGCAAAAGAAAAATCTTTCCTACTAACTATACCCAAGACCCATTGCACCTCATCACTCCATATGTTAACTGGGCTCTAATATCAAAATTGACAGGAATGTCATGTCCCGACCCTCGAGCTCGCGACAAACCCAATTTACTTGTGGTCTGAAACATGCGACGCCCCACGTTCTGTCGCCGACCAGTTCATTTTATCATATCATTAAGCACATGTGGAAACAAAACCAAACACAGCCAGCTAACAACAAGTAAGGATAGTAGAAAGATGCAACAATAAAGCAACAACAACACTTCTTTTATTTTTCTACGAGGTTAGCCTGGGGAAACAATATATATACAAACCCTACTTCAAGAGACGTTCCAAGGCCAACACAAAAAAGGACTAGGCCTGGCTAACCTATTATAACAAAAAGGAGAGGAGGGTTAGTCAAAAATAGATTAGGCTACAGATGTTTAATCACTAGCCTTAAAAGGGTCAAACTCGTCCGATGAGGGATCCATCACCGCGTCATCATGGGGATCGAGATCTATCGAATCCCATACCTTATCGCCCGGCCCCTTGTGCGGTGTAGGCCTATCATAACCTCTCAGGGGACTGTACATCATGTCCCTCTACTTGACATACCATGCCTTGAAGATGTGTGGCACGTAATGGTCCCTCTCCCTCTCATCGACCTAGATGATCGTCACGAAACGAGTTGCAAGGTGACGAAGATGCTCATATCGATAGGGAAACCAAACCTCATTGAGTAAGGCGTCACACTAAGGTCCTGAAAATGTCAACCACGATAGGGTGAGGTAATCTCAATATGTTAAAATCCTAAGTCTCGGTTAGGAATTCTGCTTGCCTCAAGTATAGTCTAATCATGCAACCTAACATTGATGGCAGATCAATTGCAAAGCGACCTCCGCTTTGCTTAATCTATCAATGTCATGCCCTGACTCTCGAGCTCGTGACAACCCCATTTCCATAGTCAATTGAAAGCAACGTCCTAAGACTCGTCGACGACTATTCATTTTAATCTTTCGTTATGGGCAAGCGGAAGACGAACCATCCCCAGTCCAACAAACAATCAAGCAATCAATCAGGGATAGAGGGATGACCAATAAAAATGACAACAACTACTCATTTATACATCTTCTTTGGATTAACCAACGGATGATCGTTTTCTAATTTACAAGCCTGACAAAAGGGGCCGATCCATCCTCTAAGCCAAACCAAAAAGAAACTAGGCTAGGCTAATCCATCTATATAAAATGAATCATTGAGTTTAGCACCACGGTCAATCGAACCCATCAGACTCAGGCTCCATCGGGTCGATCATTGGTGGAGCGGGGGCAGGATTCTTCACTGCGGGTGTGCCATTCTAGGGGTTTGAAAGTGGTTATATAATAACCAGTGAGACAAAATCTCAGCGAGTTCTCCCCCTAAGCCTCGGTTAGTATGCCAACTCAATCTGGGGTATTTCTCCAGAATCACCTCTCACTCAACCCAACAATAATCAACCAACAAACAGCAACCAAACAACAACCAGGGTCAAGTAATAATCAATATTTGGTTCACATGCAACCTTGCCCGGTATGCCATATCCTGCACATCAAATCTCATATAATGCAAGCAAGGCACATGGTCATTAAATGATACAGTTCATCAATCACATGCGAATCGCATCACAAGCGATCTCACCTGGCCATTGCCACACCCTGCATGACTGTTAATTCATGCGCGCGTGTCATAAATAATGTGATCATTACGACATTAAGAGGCATGCAAATAATCAGAGCATTGCACATAGTTTTCTCATGTCTCACATCCACACATGCTCCGATTATTACAACCCTAAAGCCACGGCACCACTTTATGGTTGGCAATCAACTGGTCGTAGACCGGGCATCGTCCTCCCCCATGACATCTCTCCCCCACTATCAGCATTCAGTAAGGAGCATGGGTCGGCCTCTACCACGACTTCGCAACTGACCATTGTCAGGCAACCGATCGAAGTTAGGACAACCAAAAGGCCAAGGCGCATCCCCAAGGGTTAGCGGTCTATCGGCAGCGCCGGGCTCTACTCTTAATATGACCATCCAACACATTATCAAACAATCCGTTTTTTTCTTTGCTCTGTTGTGAATGTACATTGAATTCGTGTTCACGCAACCTGCTATTGCAGTTGACATATGTATCATGTCATGCAGTAATAACCTAAAATCAAGTACAATAGTGTAGTCTAATTATTCAGGAAGAAATTCGGCATACCAAGTAAATTCACTTCCAATCAATCATCAATCACGTGTTTTCCCATGATACTCGGGAAAAATCGATAACTAGCACTTCAATAAATCATTACAATCAAGAACACAGCAATTTAAGACTAAAATTAGCTTCCGCATGAACAATGCTGTGAACAATAATTATGAACAGTAAATTTCAAAATTCAATTATTAATAAATTAAACTCAGAAATTAAACAAAACATTGATTAAAATAATTAATCAAGAAATTAAGAGAAATCATGCTTAATTAATCACAAAACACCATTAATCAATATTTAAGCAACAATAAGCACAATTAAGCAAGATTAAGCTAAGCTAATTTTAACCATCTATCTAACCACCTATCTAACCACCTATCTTAGGACTAATATAACTTAATTAAACTTCCTAAACCAAAATTAACTCTAATTAACCCAACCCTAAGCAAGTTTAGACATTAACAAGGTATTAGGAGCTAAACTCACTCGTTAAGAGGGCTGGCGACATGGACGCGGCAGCAGTGATAAATGCGACAACCCGGGGACCTCTACCACAATGATCCAAGATAGTCCCGGGGTCAAAATAGCAGCAACAAGCTCAAACTCCCTTTGCAACTTCTGAAAAATTGACTGCACAGGAGGAAAAGGGGCTGACCGAAGCTCCAACGAGCAGTTGGCCGGCCACCGACGGCACCTAAGGGTTGAGGGGGAACTGCTGGTGGTTGGGTCGAAAAGGGAGGAAAATGGCTAAAGAGGCGAAACTCGGCAGAACTGCCGCTACAGTAAGCAAGTTGGGGAGCGGCGGCTTTCGGTGGGTCGGTCGGCTGCTCCGACCAACGCAGGCCGTACGGATTCCCTCTCCTGAGCATGGTGATGGGTTGTGACGTCTTGAAATTCGAGCCTTTTGAGGGAGAAATGAATGTTAATTTCGCCAATGCATTGTTGGTTGATCTCACTCGGAATTGATCACTCCTGAGATACTGACCTTGAGGGGAAAGGCTAATGAGGACAAAATTCGTGCGGCTAAAGAATTTGACCTGGGAAAACGACTCGACCGTGAGACTTACGTAAGGATGATCCTGTAGTTATGCAGGCCGATTTCAGGGACGACTAGAGGTCGATTCGCGGATAGAAATAATGGGACGACAGGTGATTCCATCTACTGTTATCGAACCCGCGAACGGCCCTATGTCAATCCTTGATAATCGTGTACTTTGAAATAAGAATCGATCATTCGCAATTTCATGTAGTCAAGGACGTCCATGTGTTAAGAAGTCTTGAACGTGAATTGACACGAGTCGGTTACGCGTGAATCCTCGAAGCCGCCTGTCAGCTTGAGTAGTACCAAAATGGTATTTGGGCGAAATTAACATGGCATGAGAATCCAAGGTTGGATTTCGAATTTTTGGGAACATCTGGGATGGGCTTTTGGACGATGCTTCCTTGACAGTCGACAGTGTCGGTTGACCCGAGTTTTTGGGAAAGGGGTTTACGGACCGAGGAATCGAGCCTACGAGGACGTGGGCCGGGAAAAATTAGTGTGGGCCTCATGCCCAAGGTGGGACAGCCATCGTGGAAAGCTGAGACAAGCAAGTGAGCCCGTTGGACCAAACCGATCATTAACCCTCCCGAGCCCGTTGTCTAAATGTGAGCCAATTCAAGCCCAACAAATTTCCGAGCCCGTTCTTATTCATTTTCCAGCCCTTTTCCTAGGCCTACCCTTCATTTTCAGCCCAAGGGCAGATTGGGAAATGTGTAAGGTGGAAATGACCAAAATGCCCTTGGATATTTTGAAAAAAAGTCAAAAGGAAGAAAGAGAAGATGATGTCATTTGGTTGGGGGTTGAAGCAAGCCATTTAATGGCATTAATGAGGCTTGAAGAACAGCTCTCATCTCTCTCTCTCTCCCCTTCATCTTCTCCAAAAATCGCAGCCCCTCTCCTCTTGTTTCCCTTCTTCCTGCAATTTTCAACTTCTGACCTCTCACCGAATTTTGAGTTGTTCATTGCCTTCCCAGTAGAATCTCGGGCCGTGCCACCTATCAAAATGTTCAGCACAGAAATTACATACTATTCATGTCGGCCGATCTGCGAAAGGAGTCGGCGGCCGATCTGTACGGCTGCCGGAAGCGGGCTGCTCGCCGACCGCCTACTGTTCACGCGGTACTGCATAGTTTCGCCTTTGTTGCTGTTTTCCTCCAATTCCAACCAAACCACCACCCATACCAGCCACAAGTGATTCCCTCTTGACCCCCAGGTGCTGCCGGTTGTCGGCCCGCCGCTCGCCGGAGCTCCGGCCAAGTCGTTTTGCTCCGACCAGCCTCTGTCCTCCTCCTGCAGTGCTGCTTTGTGAAGTTCAGTGGGGAATCCGAGTTTGTTGCTGCTATGTTGAGCCCGGGACCGCCTTGGAGTGTCGCGGGAGAGGTCCCCGGGTGTCGGGTTTGTCGCCGCTACTGCGTCTGTGTCTGCGTCTCCGGCCTGCTTAACGGGTGAGTTTAGCTCCTAAACCCTATTTAGTGCCTAAACTTGCTTAGGGTTGGATTAATTAGTGTTAATGCTGGTTTAGGAGGGTTAATTAAGTTGTATTAGCCCTAAGATAGGTAGTTAGATAGGTGGTTAAGATTAGTTTAGCTTAATCTTGCTTAATTATGCTTGATTATGCTTAAATGTTGATTATGTGTGGTTTATGTGATAATTAAGCATGTTTAGCTTAATTGATTGATTAATTGTGTTTAATCAATGTTTTCTTTAATTTCTAAATTTAATTTATTATTAATTGAATTTCGGAAATTACTGTTCATGGATTACTGTTCATGGGGTTACTGTTCACAGCATTGTTCATCCGGAAGTGAAATTGTGCATAATTTCATGTGTCTTGATCATATAAAGTGAAATTGATGTGTCGTGGCATGAACATTCGCATGAATCGTATGAATTTCGCAAAAAGGGAAAAATGGTTTGTTTGAGAGACACCGGAAATGGACCGCCTTTGTGAGAAAGAAAATGATTTGTCCAAGGGACACTGGAAATGGACCGCTTTTATGAGAAAGGTGGGGAAAATGGTTTATCTGAGGGACACCGGAAATAGACCGCTTTTGTGAGAAATGATTTGAAGTTTTATATGCAAGCATGTGTGCATTGGCTAATGCTCAAAGATAATAAGTGGATTGTGATGGTATGCTTGTGTGACCACTAAGTTGAACCCAATTTATTGGAGATTATGGAAAAGGGAGGGCACGGAAGGGTACGGTTGCGCCTTTGCGGAGGAAGGGCGCCGTAGCGCCATTGCGCCTTGGAGGGCACGGTTGCGCCTTTGCGGAGGAAGGGCGCCGTAGCGCCGTAGCGCCTCGGAGGGTACCGAAGGGCACAGTTGCCCCTCTGCGGAGGAAGGGTGCCGTAGCGCCGTAATGCCTCGGCTTGCACGGAAGGGCACGGTTGCACGTCTACGGAGGAAAGGCGCCGTAGCGCCGTAGCAATAGCACGGAAGGGCACAATTGCACCTCTACGGAGGAAGGGCGCCGTAGCGCCATTGCACCTCGGCCAAGTTGTAGCCCTGTGAGGCAGTAATAATCGGAACACGTGTGGATGCGAGAGTGCATGAGAAAACATGACATCATTGGTTCCGATTATGCATGAGATGATCACATCATTTATGGCACGCACGCATGAATTGATAACGTGCAGGGGTGGTAATGGCCAGGCGAGATCGATTGTGATGCGACTCGCATGTAATTGATGAACTGCATCATCTAACGTGCAAGGTATGGCATACCGGGTAAGGTTGTATGTGAACCGATTTTTGATTGTTGGTTGACCCTGTCTGTGGTTTAATTGTTGATTGCCGGTTGCTTGTTGTTGGGTTGAGTGAGGGGCGATTTTGGAGAGATACTCCGGGTTGAGTTGGTGTACTAACCGGGGCTTAGGGGAAGAACTCGTTGAGATTTTATCTAAACCCGTCGTGGTTAACCATTTCAGGCCATTAGAAAAGGCACACCCACAGTGGAGAATCTTGCCCCCGCTCGACCAGTGATCGACTTGACGGAGTCGAGTTCGATGGGTCCCAGTGACCGTGGTGCTAAACCCGAGGGTTCATTTTGTACAGCTAGATTAGCCTAGCCTAGTTCTTTTTTGGTTTGGCTTAGAGGATGGATCAGCCCTTTTTGTCGGGTGTGTATTGAGAAACAATCCTTCGTTGGTTAATCTAGTAAATTGTATAAATGAGTAGTGATGGTTATTCTTACTGTTCATCCCTCTATCCCTGATTGATTGATTGATTGATTGTTGGACTGGGGATGGTTCGTCTTCTGTTTGCGCTAACGAAAGATTAAAATGAATGGTCATCGATAAGTCCTGGGACGTCGCTTTCTATCGACCAAGAGAAGGGGTTGTTGCGAGCTCGAGAGTCGGGGCGTGACATGGGTGGCACGAGCGGTAATTCGCATGGGAAGGGTATGAACAACTCGATTTTTCGGGGGAAGGTCAGAAAGAAAAATAGAAGGAAGGAAGGGAAACAAGGGAAAGAAGTGTGTGCGATTTTGGTGAGCTGCAAGAGGAGGAGAGAGAGTGAAATGAGAGCTGATTCAAGGCCTCATTAAGGCCATTAAATGGCTTGCTTCAACTCCCAAGTAAATGACACCATCTTCTCTCTCTTCTTTTGTCTTTTCTTCAAAATATCTAAGGGCAAAATGGTCATTTCAACCTTACACATTTCCCAATCTGCCTTTGGGTTGAAAATGAAGGGCGAGCCTAAGAAACGGGCTAAAAAATGAATAGGAACGGGTTCACGAATTTGTTGGGCGCGAAACAGCTCAAGGTTAGACAATGGGCTCGGAAGGGTAAATTGGTTGGTTGGGTCCAACACTTGCTTGCCTCAAGTCTACCACGGTGGCTGTCCCACCTTGGGCGTGAGGCCCACACTGATCTTGCCCAACCCACATCCTCGTAAGCTTGTTTCCTCAATCCATAAATCCCTTTTCTAAAAACTCGGCTTAATTGGCACTATCGACTATTGAAGAAGCATTGTCCAAAGGTCCGTCCCAGACGTTCCCAAAAATTCAAAGTCCAATCTTGAATTCTCATGCCTTGTCAATTTCACCTGAATGCCATTTTGGTACTATTCAAATTGACAGGCGGCTTCGAGGATTCATGCATAACCAACTCGTGCCAAATCACGTTCAAGACTTCTTGATACATGGACGTCCTTGACTATATGAAATAGCGAAAGATAAATTCTTATTTCAAAAACACGATTACCAAGGATCGACATAGGGTCATTCGCGGGCTCAATAATAGTAAACAGAATCACCCGTCGTCCTATAATGTTCTGTCCACGAATCGACTTCTAGTCATCTTTGAAATCGGCCTACATAACTACAGGATCGTCCTTATGCAAGTCTCATGGTCGAGTCGTTTTCCCAGGTTAAGTTTTTTAGTCTCATGAATTCTGTCCTTATTGGCCTTTCCCTTCAAGGTCAGTATCTCGAGAATGATCATTTTCGAGTGAGATCAACTAACAATGCATTGATGAAATTCATGTTCATTCATCCCTCAAAGGGTTCGAATTTTAGGACGTCATAATCAACATACCAGAAATGTAGTCATGATACAATTCAATAGCCATTAGACACAAACATATGCGATCTCACATTGACTTCGCATACTTACCCAGTAGATACAATACAATTCAAACCATAACAATCTTAACAATCATTTCACATAATCAGAGCACTCAATGAACTTCCTTATGCATTAGTATCCACATGTGCTCTAATTATTACAACCCCCTGGACTACGGCACAACTTTATGATTGTTGGTCTACTGGTCCATAAATTAGGCATCATCCCTCTGGGCATGGCAACATCATTGGCCTCCCCCTAGATGGCATTCCTAAAGGAGCATTGGTCCGGCCTCTATCACGCCTAAGCAACTAACCATTGTTAAGCATCCAATTGAAATCGGGCAATTGAAAGCCCACGGCACAATCCTAAGGTTGGTGGTCTTCCAGCAGCGTCGGGTATTCCTTTTTATGTGACCATGTAGCACAACCATCAACCATTTTATTATTTATTTTCTCTATCACCAATGCAACCATGGTTCGTCTTCATGCGACATGCTATTGCAGTTAACACGCGTATAATACAATGCAACAATAATTAATGATCACATGAACTTGCATAATTCAACAGTTCCAGATACAGCCATCAAACAACACTTCAAGTCCTAATATGACCATCAGTTCCAACCAATTAACGTCACAATAATCACATGCTTTCCAAATAACCATCACCCTCGGCTATTCCCGTAACGGTCGTCACTTATCAAGAACTTGTCCACAATTGACACTTCGACAATTAGTCCGTGCCTCAGTCAATATCAATAATCTAACACATACCTTAACAATTAACAATACCAATTACGTGTCTCAATATTCAATAGAAAACAATCACGCGCCTCAACAACCAACGACAATCAATTATTCCCATAAATAATTGATTATCACACAAGAAGTATAAACTAGGGTTATATCCAAAAATACTCATTTATAAAGTATATAATACTATAGTCAATCATTCCGATAAATAATTTAACTTCCACAAAATATTTATAATTATTACCAACCCCATAAATAATTATCCAACCCAAATAATTCCATTTCATAAAACCCTTCTTTGATAACTCAAAGCCACTTGACTATATAGAATATAAATACCATAACCTTTAGAAAAATAAGCCATAGTTAATTTCTCACAAAAATTACTCACTTTAATTGATTTCCATAAAATAATCATAATTAATTAAGACTAAACCTTCATTAGCCAAATTAATCAACCATAAGCATGCTTAGTAATATAATATAATATTAATTAACCATAAACCTAATTAATTAATAACTAAGCACAATTAAGCTACAATTAGCTTATCATAAACTCACTTAAGCATAATCAAGGCACATAAACCATACTTTAACCATAAGCCACCCTCATTAACCACTAATCACACTTAACTAATTAAACTACTCCTAAAGCAAGATTAACCCCTAACTAAGGGATTAGGAAATCAACTTACAAACTCTAAGATTCCGATGACACTAGAGTGACGGCAAGGGCAAGGATTACATAGGACTAGCTTAGGGACGACAATGGATGTCAGATGACGACTAATTTCTTGTGAAACAGTGCTGGTGGCTATTTCTCACGAGAGCAGTAGCAGTGGTTTTCAACGCTTGGACGGATGCTCAACGGTGACAGGCGGCGGCTGGCGGGTGGCACCTAGACTCCGGACGGTAGCAATTGCACGGTGGATAGTGGCAATAGCTCCGGCGGATAGTTGCAATGACGGCAGCAAGGGCGGACAACAAGGGGGCAAGAATAGAGAGGGAAGTGAGGGAAAAAGGAAAAGAAGAGAGAGAGAGAGAGAGAGAGAGAGAGAGAGAGAGAGAGAGAGTGTTGAGGAGAGAGAGGGGTGGCTACTAGGGAGAGAGAGGAGAGAGAATGAGTTAGCCAAGCTTGTCCAAGAAGTTAGCCAACTTACTTAACAAGCACAACCACAACCAATCAAAAGCAAGGCATTTAGGACCACACAAAGCCAATCTTCTAGAAGAGAAGGCACATGGGCTGAAGAAAAGGGAGAAATGGGCCAGCTTGGGCCCACTTGGGTTGTCCTCGCTGGGCACAAGGCCCATTGGGCCGCTAGTCTTAGGTCGGCCCACTTGCGAGCCCAAATTCTCGGTCCAAATTTTCCTTTTCCGACACTTTGCAATCCACCGAAAAAATTGAGAATAGATGTGGCGACGTCCAAATATTTAGTCGTGAAGTTCCTGAAAGTTGATACTGGAAATTAGATTAAAAATCGGGGTTAAATTGAATCAATTGCGACCGTAGTACGGTTTAGACAATTGGACGCTCCTTTAGGGTTTTTCTCACGTTTGACCCATGATCGATAGTTTTTTGATCCACCTTTAAGAAAGTTCTCAAACCAAGGACGACCCTCAATTGTCATGTAATTCCGGAAGTTCAATTGATAATCTCGAGTGCAAGATAAAAAGAAATCGGTTTAACATAGTTCGTTGTTTGTATCGAAGTCATGCGGAATCATCCGCAATCCAGCTTCGTACTTCTATCGAATCAATTTATTTCCATTCGTTGATAGTCTGGTATAGGATGGTATTGTTCCCCCTTAGATCCTTATGGTTGAACGATATGTTCCTGATTGAAATTGCTGTCACACATATATAGCTCCCTGAGGGCGTTTCCGAAAGGTCTATTAACTCATGAATAATCAGTTCAGAGTAATTGTATTAACGGGGCCTTGATCAACATCATCATTTTATATATAATCCCAAAATAGGGTCAAAATTCAAGACATCACACAAATTGTTCTGAAAACAAGCGATCTAACAAAAAAATAGACAAAATAAGAAAATAAATTGCACATCAAATTTGTGGGGTTCAGTTGGTGTGACCTACATCAGAGAATGTAGCAAAAAATTCTACTCTAGGTCAAGCGCACTTGAGTTTCTCAAATACTCTCAACATTTCTCAACCCTCATTACACCCAATAACTTATATGATATTGAGTTCCAAAAATTTTCTGAAATAATTTCTCAATTCACAAAAGAATTAATAAATCTTATCACAAGACTTAATTCACTTGACCACTTAAATTATTGGGCTAATTTCGCAGGAAAAAAGAAAAGCACTCATTCCAAGCACTCCGTTGAAATCGGCGCTTCAAAGAAGAAGTCCAATTTCAAGAGGAAACTTGTATATAAAATCCAAGATTGATCGAATCATGGTCCAATAAGACAATAACGATTCAAAGTCCAAGTTGGACTTTCCGATTTGGACGGCCAGCGTCTTCAGTTGGGATCCCACCTATTTCCTTTTCTTGATTCTTTACAGACAAAACTCAAAACTTGTCCTTAAAAGTCAGACAATAATTGAAGTCCAATATGGACTTTCCTATTTGAGGAAACTCCCCTCCATCTCCGAAAAATCGAAACTGGATTTCCGGTAATTTAATTTCGAATGGGATTTGCTTCATGGGCTCAGAATGAAAATATAATTTAACAACAGTAAACCATTGTTTCTATAGATTTACCGATAAGGGAATGTTTCTTTTTTTTATTTTTTTCAAGACGTGCCAGTTATGGCTGAATAAGATAACTAATTTCCCAATTAATTGAATGGACAATTTGTTGCAATCACGTGGCAGTATTTACACTGCGGGAAAGTCAATTATATCTTAGGTCTCAAAAATTGATCATTTATACTATTATATTATCTAAAGATGACCTCTTTCTTCCGAAAAAAATAAATAAAGATGATCTCCTATTTTCACGGGAACATAAACATTTTTTATACTAAAAGCTTTGTCAATTCGTTATTTATAAATATTCTAACGGTGGATAAATTTTGAAATTTATAATATTACATTATCTCGAACATATTCCACTTTTTGAACTTCGAATCTTTCCTATCTTTTAAGCAACTTTATAAAAAAAAAATTCAAATATCAATAAATTTTACTCTCTCCATTATGTATGTGTGCGTACAATTGCATCGTATTATATTAATAACTTCTTTCTATTAATTAATAATCTGAATTTTTCGGACAAAGATGATTTTGCAGTCCGATTTTTGAGTCGTTGAGCTATGTATATTTATAGGAATGCTAGTTTAGAGTGTTGTGGAGCTGTAAGGATCTTACGGAATTGGATTTGAGCTTGCATTTTGCATGAAACTTTTAATTATATTGCTAATAATAATAACAACAAAGATAATTTCTTCTTAATTGCCCTCAAATCTTGCACGGAAATTTTAACATATGTATGAAGTGGCTCAAGAAAATGTTTTTCCTTGTCGTGGTGGTTCATGAAAGCCCAATAACGTGGCAAAGGTCACAATTTGGAAATGTAAAGAAATAAAATCCAGAAAGGATATCTTTTGGATTAATTAATTATATTCATAAAGAATAACCAATTATCAATCTCATTTGTATTTTTCTTTCATTAATGACACAAAAAAAATGGCCTCGCAATTGTTCCCAAATCTCGCACAAAAATTCCATTTCCGTGCAAAGCACTTTCTTATGTCCGCCAATGTCGCCAGTTAGTTTGAAACGGAAAGTATTTCATAAAAGGAAAAAAAATGTGTTATATGTATTTGTGTACTGATTCTTGATAATATTTGAATTTTATTTGTTGAATGTGTTTATTACTATCATTTTTGAGATAAAATAAGAATTCGTCCTATGTAGGTTGAGAAATAAGGTTGCTTAAAAGTAGAAAATTGATAAAGTATATAGACACTCAGCTAAAGCCTAACGACAATAGTGTCCTAGTTTTTCGTTGTTCCAAGAAAAATGACGAGAACAATGTTGGCGCTTATGAAAAAGCAAAACAAAAAGGTGTTTGATTTAAGGATTTTGTTGACAAATGTACCTGTTAAGCACTTGTTAAGCAACCAATTAAGAAAATTATGTGATTTCTAAGCATTGACCATATCGTGCTACGCCATAATTATTACGTTGTAAAAATGAAAACTTCCTTATTAGTATTCTTAATTAGTGTTCAGAAGTACTCCTAAATAAAATCATCATCTTAGACGTTACGTTAAGATGCATCTATAACGTCATATTTGATGGCTTTTGCTGTGGATTCCGTTGAATTTCACAGTTATACGTATACTTTAATAATATATTAACACATCCGTTGATTGTTTTTCTTTACTTGGTCTTCTTTCTCTTATAGGTAAGTAAACACTTTGAATATAGAAGATTACAAGTCATAGGGTGCCTCGAAACATTAACCGACAGCCTCTTTCACAGAAAACATGGACTGTATGCACACGCACGCGGGTCATACAGGAACAAGGGTTGCATGAGGACAATGCCCTGTCCGATGTCGTCAAATTAAAGAAGATGATAGATTTCGTCCTCCCATAGACTGCTACGTCCTTCGACGCAGGTCACATAGGGACAAGGGTCACATGGGAACAGTGCCTTGTGCGATGCGGTTAAATTCAAGAAGATGGGGAGGGAAGAGCGAGGGGAAGATAGGTTTCGTCCTCCAGTGGACATGCAAGATTTTAAATGGTGGCTCGAAGCATTTCGTAACAACCTCGATTCAGCTTTGGAGACAGTGCCCCGCTCATTGTGGTTAAATTAAAGAACATGGAGACTACAGGTATAAAGAAATATTTTATTTTAACCTAACAATGTTAGAGATATATAATATCACTGAGATACAAAATTGATGTATTTTATATAATTTCTAACAAACATCAATTTTAAAAATCTTTTTAAAAATACCCGAAAGATTATGTGACTTATATCATGTGACAATAACACTGTGATATGATTGATTAATAATCACTGCTCGCATGTTATAAATCACAACTTTCTTGATCTATAATTGATCGGTTTCATCGGATGACAGGAACAGAGGGTATTAACCTTCGTCAAAATTCCTTTTCTGGTGACTCAAACATAGAGACATAGACAAATAGAAAGGCATGAAGAGCGACATCGGCATGTGACGGTGACGTCAAGTCACAGAGAGCGACGTTGGTGATGGTACGTGACAAGCAAAGGACACAACGAATGTAATTGCATTGCCTCTGCACCCTGCGCTGATGCACTGATTTTTCAAATGAACATTTGTCAGAAAAGGATTTCTTTATCAAATGGTAAATTTTCAATTACCGCTACGTTCTTCATCATTCCTTCCGATGCACACCCGAACAACATGGAGAAATTACAATTTTCCTTCCATCCATTTTCCCTTCGTGTTACTCCTAACCAGAATTATCCTACAAAATATTCATCATGCTTCTCATAGGGACTTCATAATCATAATCATAATCATCTTATTCGAGACAATAAAAATCATCGATTCCACAACGAAATTCATAGTCTTGACTCATGAGGATTGTTTCTCGGGGCTTGAACAAAGCAATGTAATACTATTTGCCCAAGTAAGTATCAGGTTTTCATTTTTATATTTTAATTCGTGCTTTTCAATACTTGAGTGTTTAATTTTTGCACTTTCAATACATTGATTATTCCTTTTCTATTCTAGAAGGGTTAGGATGAGCCAAGTATCATAATAAATTTCCCCAAAACAATCCCTTGGACACTTAGCGACTTAAATGACCTTCAGGAATTATATACGTGATAATCAAGACCGTTTGGCCGTTTGGATGAACATCTTGACCAAGTTAGAGGTACTAGAAGAGCACTAATTAGACTATTAGTGTAATTAAGATTTCAAGCCTAGTTAATATTTGGTTGCATAGGAAACGAGAGAAAAATCCTGTTTCTTGCTTGGTTTTCGCCGACATTGTTAGGTTAGTACTGCGACCTGTCTCACATAAAATATATGTAGCTTAAGTCAAACATAAAACATGAATCCAACATTGAGTAAACTAAGCTTTTGGGAGAATATGTGTCTAATCGAGGACTGTTAACCCGCCTTTTTGGCTTTACTTTTAAAACCACTTCGAATTCCAATCCTGCCCAATGGGCTTGGAAATGAGAAGGTTGTGAGACAAACATAAAACATTAATCCAATGTTACGTAAACTAAGCTTTTGGGAGAATCTGTGTCTAATGAGGATCGTTAACTCACCTTTTTTGCTTTACTTTTAAACCACTTTGAATTGCGATCCCGCCTGATGGGCCCGGGATTGAAAAGGTAGTGACACACCATAATCATTACATTGTAAATTGAAATCCTTATAGGTATTCTCAACTAGTGTCCAGAAGTACTCTCAACAAAATCATCATCGTAGATATTACTTTAAGATGCATCTATAATGTAATATATGATGGCTTTTGCTGTGAATTCTATTGAATTTGGCAGTTTACTTATATTTTAATAATATGTTAACACATCCGTTGATAGTTTTTTTTTTTTTTTTACTTGGTCTTCTTTCTCTTATAGACAAGTAAACACTTTGAATGTAGAAGGTTACAAGTCATAGGGTGCCTCGAAACATTAACCGACAGCCTCTTTCACGGAGAACATGAACTGTATGTACCCGCACGCAGGTCACACGGGAACAAGGGTAAAGAAGATGATAGGTTTCGTCCTCCCATTGGCTGCTACGTCATCCGATGCGGATTACATAGGGACAAGGGTCACATGGGAACAGTGCCTTGTGCAATGCAGTTACATTAAAGAAGATGGAAGGGAACAGAGAGGGGAAGATAGGTTCAGTCCTCCAATGGACGTGCAAGATTTTAAATGGTGGCTCGAAGCATTTCGTAACAGCCTCGATTCAACTTTGGAGACAGTGCCCTGCTCAATGTGGTTAAATTAAAGAACATGGAGACGGTAGGTATAAAGAAATATTTTATTTTAAACTAACAATGCTAGAGATATATAATATCATTAAGATTAACAATTGACGTATCTTACATACATCAGTTTTTAAAAAAATTTCAAACATACCAAAAGATTATGTGACTTATATCATGTGACAATAATACTATGACATGATTGATTAATAATCATTGCCCGCATGTTATATAAATCACGACTTATTTGATCTATAATTGATCGGTTTCATTGGATGACAGTAACAAGGGGTATTATGCTTCACCAAAACTCCTTTTCTGGCGGCTCAAACATAGACATAGACAAGTAGATAGGCATGAAGTCACAGCGAGCGACGTTGGTGATGGTACGTGACAAGCAAAGGACATAATGATTGTAGTTGCATTGCCCCTGCAACCCGCACTGATTTTTAAATGTACATTTGTCAGAAAAGGATTTCTTTATCAAATGATGAATTTTCAATTACGTCTGCGTTCTTCATCATTCCTTCCAATGCACACTCGAACAACAGGGGGAAATCACAATTTATTCTTACATCCATTTTCCCTTCGTGTCACTCCTAACCAGAATTACCCTACAAAATATTCATCATGCTTCTAATTATGACTTTTCCATACTCATAATCATAATCATCTTATTCAAAACAATAAATGTCGTTGATTCCACAACGAAATTCACAGTATTGACTCATGAGAATTATTTGTCGGAACTTGAACAAAGCAATAATAAATTCTTTGGCCAAATAAGTATCGGGTTTTCATTTTCATGTTTTAATTTGAACTTTTCAATACTCGAGTGTTGAATTTTCGCACATTCAATACATTAATTTTTATTTTTCTATTCTAGAATGGTTATCATGAGCCAAGTATCACAATAAATTTCCGCAAAACAATCCCTTGGACACTTAGCGACTTAAATGACCCTTAGGAATCATATACATGATAAGCAAGACCGTTTGGCCATTTAGATGAACATCTTGACCAAGTTAGAGGTATTAGAAGAGCGCTAATTAGACTATTAATGTAATCAAGTTTTTGGGCCTAGTTAATCTTAGGTTGCACAGGAAGCGAGGCAAAAATCCTGTGTCTTGCTTGATTTTTTGCCGACATTAATAGATAGTAATGGCTCCCATCTCACATAGAATACCAATAGCTTAAGCCAAGCATAAAACATGGATCGAACGTAGCATAAACTAAGCATTTGGGAGTATCTGTGTCCAATCGAGGATCGATAACTTGCCTTTTCGGCTTTTCTTTTAAACCACTTTGAATTTGAGTCTTGACCGATAGGCCCGGGAATGTGAAGGTTGCCATAATCATTACTCTGTAAATTTAAAATTCTGTATAAGTATTCTCAACTAGTGTCCATAAGTACTTAACAAAATTATCATCGTAGATATCACTTTAAGATGCATCTATAACGTCATATTTGATGGCTTTTGCCGTGGATTCCGTTGAATTTGGCAGTTCACGTATATTTTAATAATATATTAACCCATCCGTTGACAGTTTTCTTTGCTTGGTCTTCTTTCTCTTATAGATATGTAAACACTTTGAATGTTGAGGGTTACAAGTCATAAGGTGCCTCGAAACATTAACCGACAGCCTCTTTAATGGAGAATACGGACTGTATGTACGCGCACGCAGGTCACATGGGAACAAGGGTTGCATGAGGACAATGCCCTGTTCGATGTCGTCAAATTAAAGAAGATGATAGGTTTCGTCTTCCCATGGACTGCTACGTCCTCCGAAGTGGGTCACATAGGGACAAGGGTCACATGGGAACAGTGCCTTGTGCGATGCGGTCAAATTAAAGAAGATAGGGAGGGAAGAGCGAGGGGAAGATAGGTTTCGTCCTCCTATGGACATACAAGATTCTAGATGGTGGTCAATGTGGTTAAATTAAATAACATGGTGTTGGAAATATGATGGAAGATATTACCAATTAATTGATTTAGTTATTTCGTGATTAACTTGGTAAAACCGGAATGCTATCGTAATATGAATCATGTATATTTTCTTTCCTATATTTCTTTTGTAATATAAATAGGGCAGTGTGCTTGTACAATGAATACACACATAATGCATATTACAATTTTCCCCAAACACTCTCCAATTTCTATCTTGGTACCGGAGCATTTTTTTCCTGACCTAGCTTCCACGATTTTAGAATTGCCCTCGTCTCTTTTTTTTGACTTTTTGTTGTTGCGAATTTCCGTCCTGCAAAACAAACCAAAAGGCCTAGTTGGAATTCAATTTCTTGCAACATGGCAAAAAAGGGGAATGCTCAGTACCCATCTTCGGAAGAAATGCCTCCCTCAAGATCAAACTCTAGTATCATCGGTTCAAACCAATCTGAATGAACAGGAGAACGCACCCATCCAAAATCCTGAAGATTCCCAAAATACCACCGTTTTCCCTTCTTCCTCGGTCCAAGCTTCTGGACTAATACACTGGCCTCCATTTCCATGGTATCCTGTCCAAGGCCAATGGGCCATAGGCTTAGGATAGGCATGGGCTCAATATGGCCCATATGGAGAAGAGCTCCTCTGTTTTTGGACCTCAGTCCATAGGAGTTCCGAATCCTAACGGGCATGGAGCTAACCTGAACCAATAAATGGGTCGGAAGGATCTGAACCAAGGGACTGGTTCCATGTCGGGTCAAGGGATCATGTCCATATGGGGTCAAGGGCCGAATCCCTACCTATTTCTTGGACTCGACCACACACTGTATCTATTCCCCATTGGCACCAACGGCCGCCCCGAACCTGGTAACCCTCTCTTCACATTGCCAGCGGATGGACTAGATTTGAAGCTCATACAACTATAGCTCACCAGCCCCAACAACTACATCACCTGGGTGCATGACTTCCAACAAGCCCTCGTCACCAAAGACAAAGAAGGTTTTCTCAACAGATTTGTACTCTATCTGACTGATGAACACCTTCAACGGCATTGGCGGAGATGCAATCAATTGGAATGCACCTGGATTGGAAATTGTTTCGCGCCAAACGTCACAGCAGGGCTTCCACCTATAGAGGACTCAAAAATCATTTGGGAAAACATCCATGAGAGGTACAGATGACTCAATCAGGTGAATTTGTTCACCATAACGTAGGCTCTCTCCAAATTGAAGCAAGGGAACCTCACGGTTGTCACTTGCTTCAATTGGCTCTCAGCTCTTTGGAATGAGCTCGAGACGATCGAAGAAAGACCCAAAGCAACACTTTGGTATTATCAGGCCATGAAGGAGAAGGAGAAAGTGACACGTTTTTCACTAAGCTTGAACAAGACGTATGCACCTTTAGGTCATAGATCTTGATGATGGAGTTGATCCCAACACTTGGCCGGATTTATCTGTTGGGTTTTCATGGATCATGTATAGGCAATTTAATATAAATGCAGCGGAAACAACAATGAAATATTTCTATACATGTTTCTCCAAAAGCGTTGTTCGTGCGTTTCAATCAAAAATCTGAATATATAAAAGGAGTTGAACGAATTACCTCTCGAAGCGTGCTTTAAACGAATTGATCCAAATATTCTTCAATTCGTCTCTCGAAGTGCGCTTTAAACGAATTGGTCCAAATATTCTTCAGTTCAAGCCCCAAAAACGTCGGACCTCTAGTTCAGACACACCACCAATAGACAACAAATGAAGAGAGAACTTGCAGATAATCACCACTACGATTGTGCTAGCAACTTTGTGGAGATAATCTTCAGCCATAGCCCAAAATGAGAGAAAAATCCTTTCTTCTCTTTTTATTTTTGTTTTCATACGTACGCGTACAAAAAACACACAAACACACCTTTTATAGAACCATTCTACAAGCGGGTAATCATCCACGATCGACAACCGTCGCCAATCGTGGGACGACCAGCAACGGTTGCCGATCGTGTTGTTCATGCGCACGATCAGCAACAGTTGCTGATCGTGCCTTGCATGCATGATGGTCGGCAATTGCTGACCATCATGCCACGCATAATAAATTTTTTTTTTAATTAAAATTTCGCACATCACTTGTGCGTTGCATACGGTCAGCAACAATTGTTGACCGTGTGCATCTTTTAATTAATAAATAAATATAAAAAGAAGACATAATCTTTATGTGCATATTCGGGGTACATTAACGTGTATCCACCTTGGGCATGCGTGTGCATCATATGCACGTAGGTCGGCTCAATGCGACTTTAATAATTGCAAACATATTTGCAAAATTATTTCTCTCTTGTTCCACGTTATCCTAATTGGTTATGGTGTGTGACATCCCTAGGTTTATCACTAAACTGGTAGTAAGACTTGTACTAACACATTAGTACTCCCAAAAGAATTAGTTGTCCTGATTAATCTTTGGGTCCTACAAGCCATGATTGACATCTAGCAATATGTCATGGCTACCAAGATAGTGTGAATGCTTTAAGAACATAATGAACCTGTCAATTTTGGCTACATTGTAATTTAATCTCTCTGTCTTACTATGTCCCGATCGAACAAAGACCATGGAATATTTATCAAGTCACCAATTCGATCATATGCACAAATCTAATTGACATGTATTTTATTTGAGACATAAACAATTTATTCTTGGTTACAACCCCGGCCGAGGATTTCAATATATTGTCATAATTAGATTGCATAAGACATCATTATAATACCTTGTATGTAACAAGGAGACATATTCCATATTGCGTACACGTGCAACTTCGTGTATGAACAAACTATGACCATCAAGTATAAAGACGGATCAACGACCTGGCATTATGTGTACCCGTGAACCATAGTTGTTCAATACACAAGTTAACATTGTATCTCAGGTCTAGGATTATTTACACAAGACCAAAGCATGAACAATTAGACATTGACCACGCTAAAAGCTTCCATGTTGCTAATCGTTCTATATACGTCATGTTCAGTGAATTTGTCTAATACAAACACCTGTGTTCTAACTCAGGTATCATAATACCTAATGACTTGCGACTCATCATTCCCTTAAGTATCCAATACTTAATGGTGAAGTTAAGAACACATCGGTCTCAACAGGATTATAAATATTCACTCAATAATCCATTGACCAGGAACAGTTTAAAGATTCAGTCTAACTATGAACCCGTCACAATATTCTTGACGTCTCAAAAATAGGTCTAGTTTCAACTAATCTTATGGAATCATTCATAAAATAATTGGACAAATGAATGAATACGTCATTGCCATTAATTAAATAATAATGATGATAGTACAATTGAAATCCCTAATATGTAAGTATTACATAGTAGCTTTAGGGCATACATCCAACAATCTCCCACTTGCACTAAAGCCAACTTGTCTGGTACCTCAAACCCATTTTGTCAATGTGCCTTTCAAAAGAAGACCGAGGTAAGGCCTTAGTGAAGGGATCTGCCACGTTTTCCACTGAGGCAATTTTCTGCGAGGCGATATCACCTCTCCCAACAATTTCTCTAATGAGATGGAAGCATCTCTCAATGTGCTTGGACTTATGGTGAGACCTTGGTTCCTTAGCTTGAGCTATCGCCCCATTGTTGTTACAAAACAATGTAATCAGTTGCTCAATTGAAGGAAATACTCTTAGTTCAGAAATAAACTTCTTCATCCAAGCGGCTTCCTTTGTTGCTTCAGAAGCAGCTACATACTCTGCCTCATTGGTGGAATCAGCAGTTATGCTTTGTTTGGAACTTTTCCAACTAACTGTGCCACCATTGACTGTAAAGACAAACCCAAATGTAGACTTGTAATCATTAGGATCCGATTGAAAATTGGAATTTGTATAAGCTAAACTTTAAATTCTCCTTCTCCATATATCAAGAATAAATCCTTAGTCCTTTGCAAGTACTTAAGAATATTCTTGACTACTATCTAGTGCTCTTGTTTTGGATCAGACTGATATCTGCTAGTAATACTTACAGCATGCGCAATATCAGGTCTAGTACATAGCATAGCATACATTATGCTTGCAATAGCGGATGCATATGGTTTCTTCACCATCCGCTTTCTTCAAAAGTGTTGGGACACATCTCCATAAAAAGACGGATCCCTTGCCTAAAAGGCAATAATCCTCTCTTGGAACATTGCATGTTAAAATGTGTTAACACCTTGTCTATGTACGTAGACTGTGAAAGGCCAATCAATCGTCTCGATCTATCTCTATAGATCTTGATACCTAAAATGTAAGTTGCCTCTCCTAAGTCTTTCATGGAGAATTTCTGTGACAAGAATAGTTTTATCGATGATATCATTGGTACATCATTCCCAATTAAAAGTATATCATCAACATACAAAACTAGAAATGCAATTGCACTCCCACTGATCTTCTTGTATACACAATGTTCATCCGGATTTTTAATGAAGCCAAACGATTTGACTACATCATCAAAATGGACGTTCCAACTTCTGGAGGCTTGATTGAGTCCATAAATGGATCTCTTAAGCCTACACACCTTCCGACTTTCACCATTGGATTCAAAACCCTATGGCTGTTCCATATAGATGTCCTCCTCGAGAAAACCATTTAGACAAGCCGTTTTAACATTCATTTGGAATATCTCATAATCAAGGTGTGCAGCTATAGCCAACATAATCCGAATGGATTTTAGCATGGCTACAGGTGAGAAAGTTTCGTCATAATCAATTCTTTCTTTTTGACGATATCCTTTCGCCACCAGCCGTGCTTTGTAAGTTCCAATTTGACCTTCAGCATTCATCTTCCTTTAAAAGATCCATTTATAACCAATTGGTACAATACCATCAGGTAGGTCAACTAAGGTCCAAACATCATTGGAATACATTGGAATACATTGAATCCATTTCAGATTTCATGGTTTCTAGCCATTTACTAGAATTGATGTCCGACATCGCCTCCTCATAGGTTTTAGGATCATCGGGTTGATCACTATCATTCACAATAAATAATGGTTCAATAAGATCAACCAAGTGTCTATAACGAGCAGGTGGGCGAGACGTTCTCGCACTTCTCCTAAGAGGTTGTGTATTAGAAGCTCCCATTGAATCAGAGATTAGTATTTGAACTCGGTTATTTGGTACTTCATTATTTTCTTCTTGTAAGACTATTTTCTGCCCAGCACCACCTTCTTGGACGAATTGATTCTCTAGGAAAGAAGCGTGCCTGCTCACCAAAATTCTTTGGTCTGAATGAAAATAGAAATAATATCCAAGAGTTTCCTTTGGATATCCAATGAAGCGACCTTGTTCAGATCTTGCCTCCAATTTGTCCATTTTTAGCTTTTTAACAAAAGTTGGACAACCCCAAATCTTAATATGATTAAGACTTGGTTTCCTACTATGCCATATCTCATAAGGCGTAGTTGGAATAGATTTGGACGGCACTCTGTTCAGTATATATACAGCTGTCTCAAGGGCATATCCCCAAAGGGATATAGGTAAATTGGTGTAACTCATCATAGATCGAACCATATCTAATAAAGTACGATTTCTTCGTTCAGATACACCATTATGTTCTGGAGTTCTAGGAGGTGTCCATTATGATAAAATATCATTCTCTTTGAGATAGTCCAAAAATTCAGTACTAAGGTATTCACCTCATTGATCCGATCGAAGAGCCTTAATACATTTTCCCGTTTATTTCTCAACTTCAGCCTTGAATTCCTTGAACTTTTCAAAGGATTCGGATTTTTACTTCATTAAGTATAAATAACCATAATGTGACTGATCATCAGTGAAGGTAATGAAGTAAGAATAACCACCTCTAGCAGTTTCATTAATTGATCCACATACATCTGTATGTATTAATCCCAATATGTTAGCAGCTCGCGCACTATGTCCCACAAAGGGCGCTTTGGTCATTTTTCCCAGAAGACATGCCTCACAAGTCGAGTATGACTCAAACATTGATGGATCAATGTACCCATCATTACTCAACTTGTTAATTCTATCTTCTCCAATATAACCAAATCGGAGATGCCAAACATACTTTTTATTTGGACTGTCTCTAGGACGTTTATTAGTTATGGCATTTATATCAATTTTATTTTGCTTATTGACATTGGTAATTGCATTATCGGACATTGTAATGGTATAAAGATTATTGGTTAATAAGCCAGAACCAACACATCTTCTATTATGATAAATAGAACATACATCATCAGCAAAAGAAAATTCATAATTCTCTTTACCTAAACGAGGTATAAAGATGATGTTCCTAACAGCATTCTTATAATGCAAACAATTCTTTAAAACTAATACATGCCCTGAAGGCAAACATAAACGAAAAGTCCCTATAGCTAATGCAGCAACTCTTGCTCCATTGGCAAATGTTAGGACAATTTCATTTCGTCCTAGCATCCTGCTTGTTTCCAGATTTTGCAAAGACATACAAATATGTGAAGTTGCAGCAGAATCTAGAACCCATGAGCTAGATCCAGCACTAACTATAAGATTAGTTTCAATAAGCATAGACACCATACCTTCACAAGGTTGGTCCTTGGGCTTAACCTTCAAGCTTGCAAGGTACTTCTTACAATTCCTCCTCCAGTGCCCCTTAACACCACAATAATGACGTTTCCCTTTTTCAATATTGGGTTTTGGTTGCGCAACAGGTTTGATAGGCCTCTTCTAGTTCTTTTTCTTCAAAACAGTCTTACTCTTTGAAGAAGAAGCCTTAGCCATAGTCACTACATTTGGTCTCGTGTTGTGCATTTCCTTCTCATAAACTACCAGCATGCTATGTAACTCAGCAAGAGTTTTATCCATCTTATGCCTGTGAAAGTTTTGGACAAAACCAGAGAAGGAATCGGGCAAAGATTGGAGGATCAAATCCACAGCTAACTCGTTCATAACGAGATTCAGCCTAGCAAATTCTTCAATGTGCCAGATCATTTTCAAGGCATGATGTAACATCCTGAATTTCGGTAAGCCGAGAATTTTCAGAAAAAGGGTTTAATGGGCCGAAAAATTGGAACCAAGAGGAATTGGACCGATTGGAGGCCTAATGGGCCTTGCGCCTTTGGGGAGTCGGCCACGTAGGCCCAAGCTAACCAAGTGGGCCCAAGGAAGCCCAACTTCAAGCCTTTGAGCCCGTTAGATTTTTCAAGCCCGTTTCCCTTCGATTTGAGCCCGAACCGATTTTCTTCTAGCCCGTATAAATTCTTGGCCCGTGTACGCGTATAGTAAGGTATACTATACTTTGAGGAATTACCAAATTGCCCTTTCTAGAAGATGTATTTATTGTTGGAGGACAAAGAGAAGAAAAGTCAAGGAAATGATTTTTGGGGCAAGTTGATGGAAGGGAAGTTTGACTTGGTCTCTTGCTTGGCTTCTTGCTTTCTTTCTCTCTCTCTCTCTCTCTCTCTCTCTCTCTCTCTCTCTCTCTCTCCTCAATTTTAGCAGCCCCTTCCCCACGTTGCTTTCTCTTCCTCCCCACTCTCCCATGTTTCCTTCTTTCTCTCTTTCTCTTTTGTTCTTTTCTGGTTTTCCTCTAAAAACAGCAGCTGTGCTGCTGTGTTTCCCCCAAACCAGCCACCATTAACTGCTGTCCTTGCTGCCTTGCTGCCTTGCCGTCGTCGAGGAGCCGCCCAACCATCACCGGACCGCCACCCCCTTTCCTCTCTCTTTTCTCTTCCTTTTTCTTCCTTTTCTTGCTGTGTTTTCTGTTTTTCCGCCGGAATCCAGCCTTGCCGGTGTTGCCGGAGCCGCCACCACCGCCCAAAGCGTAGCCACGGAAGTCAGGGAGCCAGCCACACACCGCCGGCCACCCCTGGTCGCCGTTAGCCACCCGTTTCGGCCATTTTCACCCAGAAACTCCATTCCGTGTGAACAGTAATCCGAGGGCTGTTTTGGCCCGTTTCGGCCACCGTTTGTCGTCCGTTCGTCGTCCCCGAGCTTACCCCTCGTAGCCCTCGTCCCCTTCTACGCGCCGGTGTCGCCGGATTTCCGATCCAAGTAAGTTAATTTCCTAATCCTTATTTAGGGGAAATTAACTTACTT
>MU089741.1:101451-115619 GCA_014858505.1 Corymbia citriodora subsp. variegata
GTTTCACTGGCTCGATAGGAAGATGCCCGTGGTAAGGGCTTGTACTTGTAAACTTCCTAGGGTTAATCAGTTAGTTAATAAAGCGATACTTTTGATGTGTTCTTGTTGAGTTTTCCTGCTATCCCTATTTTTGTATTTGACCGGGGATTGTGTTTCGCTTCCGCATGCGTTTAATCAAAGGATAAAAATAACGGTCGGCGACGGATCTTGGGGAGTCGCAAATCAAATGACCGCAAGAGAATAGGGGTTGCCGCGTGCTCGAGGGTCGGGGCGTGACAACCCCGTCGATTTTGGTATCAGAGCCTGGTCAATACATGGAGTGATAAGGTGCGATGGGTTTTGGGATAGTTAGTTAGGAAAACACCTCGTGCTTGTGTTTGTTTATTTGATTCTCTGGCTATAAGCGGGTCGTTCTTGATTTCTAATTCCTTGTGGGATTGGAAATAAGGTTCCTGTGATAATTATATTAGACGAACGATCCTGATTCGAGAGTCCTTGAGGAAAGTATTGAGATAATGCAGTGAGCTCAGATTCAAGATGTTGTTGCTGTTGCCGTTGTTGTTGCTGTCTCGCCTTATAAGTTTCATTGGTTGGAAAAGAGGATGGACGATCGGTTAATATTTAAGTTGGTTGAACAGTTCCTGGAGTTTGAGTAGTCCAAGTTTGCTAGGATGAGTAATTTTGATGTCGCAACCTTCTGGACCAAGGAATTGGAGTAAGTGTTCGTATTGTTGGAATGTTCAAAGAAAGATAAGATAGCCTTGGTAGAGTACCAATTGCAAGGTAAAGTTAGCATGTGGTGGGAAGTAACCCAAGGAAGGGTTTTGCCCAAAGGTACGGTCCTCGAGTGGTGTGTCTTCGTTGAAGTGTTCAATGGATAATACATTTCTGAGTGCACACAAGAGCAGAAGGTAATTGAATTCCTGCAATTTCGTCAGAACCATTGTCAGTTGTGCAATAGAAGGTTAAGCTTGCAGAGTTCTCGAAGTATGCACATAGAATGATTGGGAATCTAGTAGACCGAGTCAGAAGGTCAGGGATGGTTTGAAATTGGAAATTAAGGATTAGTTGGTGCCCTTGAACCTAAAAGACTATGATGGATGGTACAAGAGAGCCCGACTGATTGAAAGGACGTGACAGAATGAGTAGCTGCATGTGGAATGGTTTGCACCTTATATGGATAATCATAGGCTTGGGAAAAAGCTAATGATAAGAGGAATGGCATTGGGAAAAATCGGAATATAATTGGAATGACAAGTGTTGGATTCGAAAGCTGTGACTATTGGTACAACTTCCCAATGTGATTATGTCACTTATGCGTTAAGTGGTTTGGAAGCCACGCATTTGTTTTCAGCAGAATAGTTTATTAAGTTGGTGAGGCTAAGATCGAAATCTTTGGAAGAGGTTCTTAACAGGTCGACCTAGTTAAAGGATGAGGTTGTATGCGGTAGGAATGTTCAGATTGTATGATGGTCATTGGCGATCAAGAGGAATTGATCGATTTGATTGTTTCGGCAATGTACAATTTTGATGTGATTGTTGGAAAGGATTATTAAGTATCGAGTTACAATGGATTACTATTGGAAGGTAATCCAGTTTAACCCATTAGGTGGGGTTAGTTTCGAGTTTACTGGGATCAAGGAGGACCCTCGATCCCTTTGAAATTAGTCATTGGAAGTAACTCATTTATTGGATGAAGGTTCCTAAGGTTATTGGACAATTGAGGTTAATTGGTTAGTTGAAGAATCAATGATGGATTATTGCACTTATGCATCGATTATCAGTAACTTAACCAAGGGACGGTCATGACCAAGTATCCATTACCAAGGATGAACGACTTGTTTGACCAACTTCGAGGAGTTTCGATATGTTTCAAGATAGACCCAATGACGGGCTATCAATAGTTGAGGACTGAAAATGAGGATAAACCGAAGACAACATATTGTGTATAATTTGGTCACTACGAGATTACCGTACTGCTATTTGGATTAACTAATACGCTAGTTGTTTTTATGGATTTGATGGATTGAGTGATTAAGGCATATTTGGAAATTCGGAATCATGCTCATGGATGATATATTGGAATATTTAAGGAATTTTGAGGAACACGAACAGCATTTGAGGGTGGTGCTATTGACCATTTAAGAGCATAAACAATATGCCAAGTTTAATACGTGTGAGTTTGGATTTACTTGTATTGTTTCATTGGTCGAGTGATTTTGGACGAAGGAATTTCTGTGGATCCATCAAGATGAAGGCAGTCATGAATTGGCCGAGACTTATGGTAGTAACAGAGGTTCGAAGTTTTCTAAGTTGGACAAATTATTATAGACGATTCGTAGAAAGGTTCTCTACGATAGCTACGCCTCCGATACGAGTGTTAATGAAGGACGTAAGAATTTGAATGGACAAATAAGTGCAAGTATAATGTTTAAGAGCTTAAGTACAAGCTGATTACCACACCAGTTTTGAGGATTTAGTCTAGTATCGGAGATTATGAGATTTACAGTGAGGTGTCGTATAATGGATTTGATTGCGTGGTAAGGCAACAAAGAAGATTGGTTGCTTACGCGTTACGACAATTGAGGTCATTGGATTTAATGGAAGTCAGATAAATTTTATCTTGATGATTTGAGGAGTTGTAGGTATGGGATCATAAGAGATGATCTATTAAATGGCGATTATCTTTGATAAGATTTACGGTGGATGATTTATTGCTCGGAGGTCTTAGATTCGATTAAGATATGAATTTATCCAAGGTGGATTATTTCGGGAGAAAATTGAAATAGGGATTTGAGGAATGGATTTTTGTTTTCGGTGGATTAAGAATTAATTATCCCTTGATGTTAGGTGGATAAATGGTGAAATAGCATTATCGATGATTTTCTTCTCGAGGTATTAATAAGGGTTTCTTCAAGTGATTGAGGTGATATTTTGGTTTGGTTATTAATTGGACGTGAAAGGAATGTTGAAAGAACAATCGATAGTTTGTGGAATTCGGACAGCGATTTGATGGAAATTCAGTGAATCAGAATTCAAGTATCGATAAGTGACCCCGTGGAAACGAGCTCATGGGTTGACGAGCTGGAGGAAGTTTTGTACTTTGGAGTGCTCGAACGAGGTTAAAACCGTGAGACTTGGTATGGGACAGGTCAAAGCGGATAATACCTCCATGAGATAAAGCATGTTTAAAATGGACTTTTGCTAGTAGTGGTGCAGTTCGTAGATGCCCGTGACGACTGATCCGACGAGGGCGGGGAGTGGTCGCCGGGGCCAGAGTGCCTGAGCAAGGAGCGACTCCTGGCAGGCTTCTAGGATGTCGAAAGGGGTAGAAATGAACTGAACTACAGACTGGCAAAAAGAGAGTGCTTGTGGGATAAGATTTTATCGGAATGGAATAGCAGAAATATGGTCAAGTTTGTGGGACTCCAGTCTATTGGAACAAGGTTAGAGAAAGGACGATCACTGGTTCAGAGATGATTTTGCAGTTGATGGATGTTGTGAAGATATCACGGACAGTGCAAAGTCGTTAAAACGATGATGCGAGTAAAGGACTAAGGCCTTTGGAATTTCAAGTAGGGAATCATCTTTTCCTTAAGGTGTCGCCTATGATAGGGACATCTCGATTGGTTAAGAAAGGAAAGCTGAGCCCTAGACATATCGAACCTTTCGAAATTTGGAGCGAATAAAGATTTTTGGCCTTAAATGGATAAAGAAAGCAAGTTTGAGCACCGTCGGCGTTTATAGCCGAGTGGTATCGCGGGATGAAGCCGCTTGGTCCGATCGGGGTTTCGAATCCCCGAAGCGGCAGTTAGCCGCTTAGTGTAAAAAAAAAAAAAAAAAAAAAAGGAAAACCAACTTTTTGCAACTTTTTTTCTTTTTGCAAAAGTGGACAGGTGTTTAGCCTTTTGGAACCAAAGACAGTTTGGGCAGGATTGGAAGTTTTGGTAGCACTGAAAGTGTTTGACAGCATTATGAGACAGAATGAACGACTTGGGAAAAACAGGATGCAATGAGGCATCAATACCCCCATCAGTTTAAGGATGCAGAAAGTCTTACAAATTTCGAGGACGAAATTTTGTTAAGAGGGGAAGAGTTGTAACATCCTGAATTTCGGTAAGCCGAGAATTTTCAGAAAAAGGGTTTAATGGGCCGAAAAATTGGAACCAAGAGGAATTGGACCGATTGGAGGCCTAATGGGCCTTGCGCCTTTGGGGAGTCGGCCACGTAGGCCCAAGCTAACCAAGTGGGCCCAAGGAAGCCCAACTTCAAGCCTTTGAGCCCGTTAGATTTTTCAAGCCCGTTTCCCTTCGATTTGAGCCCGAACCGATTTTCTTCTNTGGAGAAAGTGACCTCGCGCGCTCTCTCGTTCTTGATGAGCCCGCCCTCGACCCCCCGCCGGCGCTTCGGCCCTCTCTTCGCCTCCGCCTCCTCCATCGCGGGCACCGGCGATGAAGCGCAAAGAACAGATTCGATCTTCTTTAGGGTTTTGAGATGCGCAGAGAGAAGAAGAAGAAGAAGGGGAGCTTTTGAACTGGTCGTGTGCAAGAACAGGCGGGGGAGGGCTACTTATTTGAAATAGATTTCCTTTTTTCTTATTTCCTTTTCTTTTCTTTTGGGGTAAATTTTCGTAATAGGAAAGTAATTCGTTCTTGGCTTTTTTTTGGGGTAAACCAGGAGTGGTGACGTCATCGGTTATCCGGTAGACGGGCAGATTTTTTTCTGTATTTCTGTATTTCTATTTTTCTCTTTTCCTTTTCTTTTTTTTTTCCCTTTTTCTCAAAAGCCATATAGAGAGAGATGCCCATATTCTTTTTAGCGGACTTTTTGTCCGCTGAAATTGACGACCGTCGAAGAGCTCTTGAACTGCTCATTCCTCTTTGACCAAAAAACAAAAGAAATTGCTCATTCCTCCGCAGTTTTCTTCAATTTATTTTTATTTCTTTTGGTTTTTTCTTGAGCTAATTTATGTTGATTAAAAATTTATTATTAGCCTTAAACTGTACTCATTATAACACATTTATCTTAAATTTTTTGTAACATCAAACATCTCAAAAATTTGTCCCACTAAGACATATTTACTTTAAGCTTGTATAGTATAACACATTTTTTGTCATAGATTTGGGGTGTCATATTCTGTAATCACTAGTTTAGACAAAACACGCATGTGTGCGCAGGGACATGCACACACAGATATAGATACAGAACGAGCATGTGATCCTAATTGTGGGAAAGCATGGAGCTCCCATTAGTGCAGTCATCTTTTGCTGACTCAACTAGAGCCATGTTCTTCCCTCGTTCTATCTGTTGTTGATTGCAGTTGACATTTGTCATATAACATACACTTTATTGAGAAATCTTCTGCATGTGTAGGCTGGGGTCAAGGTAGGGGAAATTGCAAGGTATTTGCATATATAACAGAGCAGAGAAGTCGGTCAATCATATGTAACTTTTGTTTGGACAATTTCAGTTGCCACAGCTCACGCTCTATACCTCATGATTCAACTCAAACCAGAAGTGGTAATTTCTTCCCTAATGCTTAATCTTTTTCTTGTTTTTTACAGTTATATAATTTGCTTTGCATACTTTACAGTAATGTAGAAGTGCAGATCCTCTGTAGTGGCCTTGCGTGCATTCAACTGTGTAATTGCCTTCTTATTCAAGGTATGGTATTCCCTGTGTCAGTGCTTTCTTTTTCAGAATTATATTGAGGAATTCATTCTCGATCTGTTTGTCATGAGAACTTAAAGACAGCGATGGAAAATGTGGCAGGTTCTGGGAATCAAATAATCGTCGATAGCTTATGTGAGGAGCATAGCTAGAGTGAGAAAATTTTCTCTAAGTAAATTGCTTCTACTAAGAGTAGCTTATTAGTTTTTCATGCAATGGCCACAGCTGCACAGAAAATACCCTTGGGTTGGGTATGTTGGTTGTCTTAGGTAGGCGGCGATTAATATTCATGTCTGATGCACAGAGAGAATCACATGTTTAATTCAAAGCAACATTTTTGAGATTGTGGTGGAATAAGTACACATTCAATTTGAGATTTTGATCGTGCCGAGACCTACCTGTTTCTAGAATAGGCTTGTAGAATGAGGTCGGGTCATTATAGAGCATTGCATTGGTAGCGGTTGGGATAATATACTCTAGGGATGATCAGCTTGTTGAGGAGAGTGGAAATCAATTCCAGTTGGCCATGTGAAAAATAGTAGTCATTCCCTCAAATAGACTTAGCTCCAGTCAAATGAGGCACTTGGGATAAAGGAGCTAATTTTGTCAGTTTCCTGCATGGAGTAACCATATACAGGAGTCCAGTCCATGAGTCATTGGGGAAATTAAAGTGGGGGGTAAAATCAGTGGGCAGATAAGGTTAGTTTAAATCCTTTAGCTACATTTCTAGGGAAGTAGCTTTTTCCAGGGTCTTGGCTGCCAAACTTGTTAGCTGATCAATGATTTGTGATGTGCATTAGAAACTTGAGATTACCTGCACATAGTTTGATACCTTTAATGTTATGATTCTTTTGCTAGGAGATGGTGATGGTGTTAGAATATTATGTATCCAATTCCCCGCACATAGTTTGATACATATCTGTGAAAAAGTACTGAAAAAGATTTTTTCAAAGTGAGTGGCATTGTAGTTGGTTGAACTGAAAGACAGCAATGGAAACCATGGCGGGTTTTGGGAGTCAGATGGTCATTTATATTTTATGTGGAGAGCATAGCTAGAGCGAGAAGACTCTCTTGAAGTGGATTGCTTCCCTACAAACTAAGAGTAACAGATTAGTTTTATGTGCTGCAGAGAAAATACCCTCTTATGCAGGTGCAAGATTTGTGTCTTCCCCATGGAGAGAATCATAAGTCCAATTTAAAGCTACGGTTATGAGGAGGCAATGTTCGGGTAGCATTCATTTGAATCCAATCCAATGCAACTTTTGTGATTTCATCATCTAGTCTCATGAGCAAAGTCCGGGCTTGAACAAGAAGAGAACTTTGCAGGACGGTACATTTATTTGTTAAGGGACATGTATGGATTGTATGTCCGTCTGTTCAGTTGTACATTTATTTTCAGAAATAATCTTGTTTAACTTGATACAAAAGGGTTTTTTTCAAAGCCAACAGAAGGTGGAAATTCTGATTATCAGCAGAAATATTCCTCCAAGTCGTTTCTAGTTAGCAGTCAGAGAGATGGAGATTGATCAACCAAGTTGGTGGGCTTAGTTTGGGATAAGGTTGGAGATTTTGAATAATCCGAAAGAGAGCTTGACAATCTGTTGTAGAGAACGAAACAATTCGATCATCTTATTCAGATAGTTAATGAATATCATTTCAATTATTAATTATCAACTGATTTATAATTAATACTAGCTTTACAGCTCCTTTTGTTAGCAGTGTGAACCCATTAATAAATAGGGTTAATATCACAAAAAATCTTTTTTTTTTTTTTTGTAAGGTAAGCTTGTATATAAATATAAACACCACTGTACATCCTATGAGGATAACGGCACCTGTTTACACTCAAATAAAACAAGAGCTACTGAGTGGAAAGGTGCCAGAATCCGATCACATCTACACTAGGAGCTACAACAGGAGCCACAAAAGATATAATCAACAAAAAATAGAGGCTTCAAATCCCCAAGATCTTTGTAGCCTTCTATTAACAGTATTATCCTGAGCCTTCAGCCCTACAGCCACTTTATCTCTAACAGTTTTGATAATACGATGCTTCATAGAAGGAAGGGACACCACTTTGCCCCGAAAAAGGGCGTCATTTCGAGCTTTCCATATAATATAACATAGTGCTCCAAAAGAAAACCTAAGTATCTCTTTTTGGAAACCTCGGCCAGTCAAATTCCTACAAGCCCATTCAAGTGTATTGTTCCATGATTCTCCAGGCCAGGCCAAATTACACTTCCCGGCCCAAAAACTAGCCATCTCATGCGTTAATATACAACCAAAAAATAAATGATCAATGGAGTCCGGCCTACTCTTGCAGAAAGGACAAACGGCACCAACAATCCTGCCAATAGATAATAAGTGCACTTGTGTTGGTAGGCGGTGCCTTGTAATCAGCCATAGCAAGAATTGGTGCCTCGGCACCACAGTTTTGCTCCACACAAAAGAGGACCAATTTACTCGCATAGATCGACTCCTGATTGTATCCCAAGCCGACATCAAAGAAAACTTACCCGAGGGGTGCGGCAACCAAGTAAGCACGTCTGGCCTGTCATTAAGAATAGGAATCGGATATGGTCAGCTTTGTAATTGCTGAAGGACGGCGGTTCCAGCTGGAGAGAAGAGAATCGACACCGAAGCTTCCCTAGTAAGGCCGGATCGATAGATGTCAAAGTTGGAGAAGAAGTGATTTAACGGACCACGAGGGTGCCAAGGATCAAACCAAAGCGAGACATTTCCTCCATTGCCAACCCGCCATCTCACAAGAGGCAGGACCGTATCTCTCAACTGAAGAATTTTCCTCCAGGCCCAGGAACAGTAAATAGGCGTGGTGGTAGTCCAAAAGTTTGAGTTTTTTAAAAAATTGGAATGGATCCATTTGCACCAGAGGGATTCCTTGTCTGTAAACAAAATCCATATATGTTTCATCATGGCAGCACGATTATTCTCTTGAAGCTTTCTCACCCCAAGACCACCTTCAACCTTTGGCAAGCACACATGATCCCATGCTACCTTCGCTCCTCCAGAGCCTAGGGAAGGGCCCTTCCACAAAAATTGTCGACATATTTGTTCAATTTTTTTCAGGACCAAGCTCGGTAAGATAAAGATACTAGCCCAGTAAACTTGAATGGCATGAAGGACCGACCTAATAAGAACTAGCCGTCCAGCAAAAGAAAGAAAGCGATGAGTCCAAGACTGGACACGGTTTGTAAGGAGACTCACCAGAGCAACACAATCTACTTTGGCCATCCTCTTTGTGATAATAGGAACCCCTAGGTATCTGACTGGCAGGGTTCCTAGTTGAAATCCCCAAATTTGGATGATATGATTCCGAGCTTCTGCAGAACCCCCCGCTAAAAATACCTCACTTTTGTTGAGGTTCGGCCGAAGACCGCTCCAGGATGAAAATAGAAGGAGGCCCTCCTTAAGATGTAAGCAAGAAGTTGTAGAGGCTTCACAGAAGAGGAAGACATCATCTGCAAAGAATACATGGGACAACCTAGTAGATTTACACCTCCAGAAAAACTTGAAATCTGGGTTCCGAGCTTGCCTAGAGATAATACCTGACAAAACCTCCATGGCCAGGGTGAAAAGATATGGAGACATGGGGTCCCCTTGCCTTAGTCCCCTCCCACTCGGGAAAAACCCATGAAGTTCTCCATTAGTGGCAATGGAAAATCTAGGAGTCCGTACACATATCATGATACGCTCTATTAGCCAATGAGGAAATCCAAAAGCTTTCAAGGTTATTTCCAAAAAAAACCCAATCAAGGGTGTCATAGGCTTTCTGAAAATCAACCTTAACTGCACATTTAGGGAGGTAAGGTTTCACGTGAAACCCACTAAATAACTCCTGAGCTAATAAGATATTATCACTGATACGCCTGCCTTTGACAAATGCACTTTGGAAATGGCTAATAAGAGAGGGGGTAACCGCAGCAACTCTATCAGCAATAATTTTAGTAATGCATTTATAAATAGTATTACAGCACGCAATCGGCCAGAAGTCCCCAACAGCAGAAGCATTAGGAACTTTGGGTATAAGAGTGAGAATGGTATTGTTGACCTCCCTTAACAATTTACCAGTGTTAAAAAAATTCATAACTGCATCAACTACTGCTTGACCTACCACATCCCAATTCTTTTTGAAAAAATCCGAGTTAAAACCATCCGGGCCCGGGGCTTTATTACTCGCAAGAGAGAGCATTGCATTCTGAACTTCAACAGGAGTAATGGGACTAGATAAACTACAAACCTGATCAACCGTAAGTCCAGTTGAGAGCACCGCTTTAACTTCCTGAAGGGTAGGTCGCACCTCCATGTGGACCGGGCCAAGCAGCTCTTGAAAGTGCTGAATGAAGGTGTCATTTACTTCCCGCAAGTCAGAGATAAGATGTCCCATACTGTCCCAGATAGACAAAATTCTATTTCGAAGGTGTCGGTTATTTACTGAGTGGTGGAAAAATTTAGTATTAAAATCTCCTTCCTTCAACTAGCGTATCCTAGATTTCTGACGTAGAAAGGATTCTTCTTGAGACACAAGTTGATAAAACAGCTTGAAATGCAATCTCTCTTGGGCCGCCAATTGTTCATTCTGCGGATCCAACCAGTGAGCATCTTGGGAAGCTTGTAGGGCACCCCTAGCATGTTCCACACGTGATGAAAGGTTCGAAAAAGCTGCCTTGTTAAGTTGTTTTAGGCAAGCTTTTACCTTTTTTAAACAAGAGTATAAACGATACATGGGGTTACCTGTCACTGATACATTCCAGGCCTGGCATAGGATAGGCCGGAATTGTGGATGGTCCATCCAAAAGTTGAAGAATTTGAAGGGTTTCCTCCTATGCACAAGCTCAGAAATTTTCACAATCATAGGAGTATGATCAGAAATGCCAGGAGCGACAAAAGCAGCTTCAGAGAAGGAGAAATCTTGGCACCACTTGCTATTTACCAACACCCGATCAATCTTACGAAGTTTCCGAGACGGGCCAGAGGAGACCGACCAAGTGTGGCGGTATCCAACATACCTAAGGTCATCAAGAAGAGCTTGGGAGAGGCATTCCTTCAGCTCATCAAAAGCAGGTATCCATGGAGTCGTGCTGCCCACTCTGTCTGATGGGTCACGAATAGCATTGAAGTCCCTCGCCACCAGCCAGGGTCTATTATCAAAGGATGAACTTAATTGAACCAGATCAGCCCATAAAATTCGCCGAGCCACAAAGGTATGCTCACCATAAACGAAAGACAAGTAAAAGGAGATATCAGAGTGCAGATCAGATAAAGTGCCATGAATAGCTTGACTATGGGCTAGGTCAGCATTAAAATTAACTCTACTTGGGTCCCATCCCACCCAGATACAACCCCTAGGAGAGAAAGCATAGTTAGACGTCCACCGCCATCCCGGAATGGTGCTGGATGAGGTAGTATCAAAACGACCAGCAGGCACCTTGGTCTCCAAAATACCTATGCAGCACAAGTTATGTGTTCGAACCAGCATGCGAGCTTCAGCTTGGCGAACCGAGTCAACCAGACCTCTAATATTCCATATTCCTATATTCATATAGTATAATATACATGAAGAGTAGAGAACTTACTTCCGCCGGCCTCTATGCCGACAACTCTTCGCTGGCTTTGTAACATCCTGAATTTCGACCCATTCCGGGATAGATGAAATGGTTAATTTATCAATGCACTGTTAGTTACGTTTACTCTGAGTTGGCCCCTCACGAGTTAACTAACTGTTCAGCAAGGCAATTAAGAATCGGTACGCGTACGACTAGTGAATTTAATCAGGGATAGGCCGCTCGACCATAAGGATCAAAGAGGAATAATACTACATTGTTGCAGGCCAATTAGCGAACGGAAATAAATCGAGTCGGCAAAAATACGAGGTCGGATTGCGGGTGATTCCGCACGACTTCGATATTAATTGCGGACAACGTTAAACCGATTTCCTTTTTGGCCATGTACTCAGTGTGAGCAATTAACCTCTCGTGATTACATGACAACCGAGAATTGCCCTGATTTGAATGAACGATCGTGGATTGAAAAGCTATCAACCACGGGTCAAACGCGCGAGAGCCCCTAAACGCCGCCCGAAAGTTAGGTCGTACTAAAGTCGCGATTGATCGATGTTAACCGCGAATTTCAATCCGGTATCGGGTATCGAATTTTTAAGGGTGTCGAGACTAAATATTGGACATTGTCTCATTAATTCTCGGATTTATCGATAAGCCCAAATTATTGGAAAAGGATTTAACGGGCCGAGTTCTGGAGCAAAATATTTGGAATTTGTGCTTCAGGGGCAAAAAGACTAAATTGCCCTTTCTAGAAACTTGTTTGAATTTTGTCTTGTTCTCTTTTCTTTTTCTTTTTCTTTTCCCCCCCCCCTTTTTCCTCCACACGTTTCTCTCTCCTCCCCCTTTTCTCTTCGTGTTTCCTCTTGTCGACAGCATCCCCACCACTTGCCCCTTATCCTCTCTCTTTTTCCCCACTTGTTGACTGGTCTTATCCTCTTTTTCTCTCTCCTCTCCCACTTGTCTGACAAACACCATGTACTTCTCTCTCTCTCTCTCCTGCACGATCGACAACCCTTCCCCCTGCAACTTCTTCTTCTTCTTCTTCCTTGCTGGCCGATCCTTGGTGGCTGCTGTTGCTGTGTTTTCTTGCTGCCGCCACTAGAACCGACCGCCACTGCAGCTCCTCCACCGCCCCTGTTCTCCGCCCGGTCGCCGGTGAGCCGCCGTCCGCCGGCCTTGGGCCGAACCAGCATCACCCCCAACCTCTGTCTTCATCTCCTTCTCCTCTGTCTGCCGCTGCCGGAGCTGGGCTACCTCCGTCCGCTGCTCGTCGGCCCGTCGACGGAACCAGACGAGTCTCGCGCCGGTCAGCCGCGCCGTTCGTCAGTTCTGCCCGAGCCCAGCCGCTCCCCTTCGGATTTGACCTAGCCGAACCAGATCCGGCGGGCTGCCGTCCTTGGCTCGACCTCCTCCACCTCGCCGTCGTCCCTCTGCCCTAGTCGCTGCCGGAGGCCAGCCGACCGACCAGCCAGCCTCCTCCACCCGCGAACCAACTGCTGCATCACCTGTCCTTTTCCCTCTCTCGGTTTTGGTTCAAACCGAGCCAGCTAGCGCCGCCCGAGCTCCGCCACCTCGCCGTAGCTCGGCCGCCGTCGTTCCTTCACCCTAGCCACTGCCCAGACCTTCGCCGGAGCCACCCCAGCTGCTGCCATCCCCCGAACCAACTCTCCGCCTCCCTCCAGCTTCTGTTTTCCCCTTCGCCGGAGCCATCGCCTGGTCGCCGGAGCTGCTGGCCGCCGTCCGGAGTTGCCGGGCCGCCCACCAGTCAGTCTCATGCCGCCACAGCCGCTGGTCCCTTCGTTCCTCAGCTTGTCGCCACGTGGACAGCCGCCCTCGGCCGAGACCCGGTCTCGGGCCGCCTCGTCCCGACGCGCCGGAAGTTCCCGGGCGTTCCCCTCGCCGCCGCCGTCGCGCTCGTGTCGTCGGAATCGCTAAACCGTGAGTCGATTTCCTAATCCTTATTTAGGGGTTAATCTTGCTTAGGAGTAGTTTAATTAGTTTAATTGTTGATTAGTGCTTTGCATGATGATTGTTAATGTTTTAATACTATTTGATTAAGCTTTGCTTAGTGTTAATAATGTTTAGTATTAATAAATATTATTATTATTATTTTTGGAATAAATAATAATTATTTATTATTTTCGGAATTATTAATTAATTAAATTAATTTATAATTTCGAATTATTAATAGTAATATTGTTATTACTATTCATTGCTGAAAATTAATTATTTTTGGAGAAAATAATTAATTGTGAATATTTATTGGAAATTGTTTTAATGGTGATTATTTATTGGAAATGGTTTTAATTGGTGATTATTCATTGGAAATGGTTTTAATGGTGATTATTTATTGGAAATGGTTTTAATTGAGTAATTTTGGGGGAAAATTACTATGGTCTATTTTTCCAAAGTCAATAGTATTTATATACTATTTTATCAAATGACATTGGTTTATTGAAGAAAGGTTTTACTAAATGGAATTATTTGGTTGGATAATTAATTATGGGATTGAAAAATAATTATAAGTATTTTGTGGGACTTGAATTATTTTATCGGAAAAATCGATTATAGTATTATATGTTTCTTAAATGAGTATCTTTGAGTATAATTATATTTTATACTTATTTGGGATAACTGAATATTGTTGGAAATAGTTAATTGGTGTCGTCATGAGGACACGTATTTATTTATTATTAAATATACGTGATTATTTGGAAAAGTGTGCAAGTATCGTGAGGTTGGTTAGTCGGAATTGATTAACCGACTGTGACTTGAATTGTTGGTTGTTCCCAAGAGATAGGGAATGGGCGTGATTGAATGCTGATTGAAAATCGAACTTTGGAAATTGTCGAGTGAGATCGCATGACATATTGCGTGGGTTATCTGAAATGGCATGTCGCATGAGCATGAGTGATATTT
>MU089741.1:115719-133949 GCA_014858505.1 Corymbia citriodora subsp. variegata
CGACAGAGCAAAGATATAAATGGATTGCCTGATGATGTGTTGCATGATCACATTAAGAGAGGGAACCCGGCGTTGCCGGAAGACCGCCAATCCCTATGGGGTTGTGCCGTGGCCAGTGGGTCGCCTGACTTTGGTCGGATGCCTGACAGGGAGGGGTTCTACGTGGGACCGCGGTATGGGGGCGGGTCCCGGGCCTCTGTCAGTTGCGGGGCTGCGGTAGTGGGCGGGTCCTATGCTCCTTCAGGAATGCCGTCTTGGGAGTGAGCCCTTGACGTCGCCGTGCCTCGAGATAAAGAGGACGAAGCTGGTTTAGCTAGAACCGCCAACTAAAAGGTTGTGCCGTTTGCCCAGGAGGGGGCGTTAATAATCGGAGCATGTGTGGGTGTGAGACATGAGAAAGTTGTGTGAGATGCTCTGATTATTCGTATGCTCTTAATGTCATGATGATTGAATTGACAGTTTCTGCAGGTTGCGTGTGCCAAGGCCAGGTAGGGTCGCTTGTGTTTGCAACTGTTTATTGAACTGTCGTCTGATAATGTTGCTTGAGGTGTGGTATGTGTTGTTTGTCGGAACTAGGTTGCATGGTTAGATTGCTCCCAAGGCAAGCGAAGTTCCTAGCCGGGGCTTAGGACTTTGACTTGCTGAGTTTATCTCAACCCGTCGTGGTTAACATTTTTCAGGTCCATAAGATGGAGGATCGACGCGTGTTACGGCTCGTGGCCGTCTTTGAAGGGAGTAGATTAACCCTGGCCTGTTAGTTTCATTGGCTCGATAGGAAGATGCCCGTGGTAAGGGCTTGTACTTGTAAACTTCCTAGGGTTAATCAGTTAGTTAATAAAGCGATACTTTTGATGTGTTCTTGTTGGGTTTTCCTGCTATCCCTGTTTTTGTATTTGACCGGGGATTGTGTTTCGCTTCCGCATGCGTTTAATCAAAAGATAAAATTAACGGTCGGCGACGGATCCTGGGGAGTCGCAAATCAAATGACCGCAAGAGAACAGGGGTTGCCGCGTGCTCGAGGGTCGGGGCGTGACATACAGGTTTTCATTACGAGAGTTTAGAAGACTAAATTGTATTATGAGGGTAGGTTGTCTTTTGAACTCTATATATGCCGAAGGCAATGGAAGAAAGTGATAAAAGACACTCAAAGCCAAATAACGATTTCATCCATGACTATTTTTATTACAGTTACATTTCGAATCCTTAATTTAGAAGAATCGAAGTAGATACACAGTACTTTTCTATATTGATACTGGGTTGCATCCTCAAAAGTGTACTCGAAAAACATGTTTCGTCTCGCCATGGTGTAAATTCAATCAATTTCCTTATGTTGCCCAACCCCTTTAATTATGGAGCTTAGAAAGGATCAGTGAGCGATACATAGATGTGAATGCAAAAGTATTGTTGTCACCTATGACATCTTCACAAAGTGACACTAGATGTAATTGCATTATTTTTTATTTTTGTTTTTGCGCAAAGTGACACTAGACTTTCTTGAAAGGAGAAGCGCCAGACGCGCTAACATTTATAACAAATTCATTCAGGAAAGTGGATTTTCGCTTACAATAGCTTGGTCAAGCTCTTGAGATTTGTAAAGTGGAGTTTCGCTTACAATTGCATTCAAATATCAACGTTCATGGCCTCCGGATTGGATAATCGGCTAATATTTTCTGAAAATATTCCCGCTTAATTTGTTGCCTTCGAGATGCCACTCTCTCGGAGACATATCTCCCCCACTGTAGAGGGAATAGGACTAGAAATTGAGTCCCATTACAGATCAAAAGATCATTTTGAAATTTCTGAATTGAATCGGTAGGTGACGGCCGGAATTGTTATTAGAAACATCAAATATTCTTCAAGTTTCTTCATCCACAGACCAAGGCAACGTCTTTGGTGTCAGAAATTCACCTACTTGAACGAAAAAAAGTGCACATAAGAGCTTAGACTCTCAAAGCTAGTTTAGGACGACCTAGCTCTTCGCAATTTCCCAACTTGGCTTTAGATGAATATATTTTCACCGCTTGACAGCGTGATTACCGGTCACGAGCTAAGATCGATGAAGGGTTCTGGAAGTGTCTCTGGTGAGTATCGACACCGGCAAAGGAGCTTCCACCAATTACTCGGCCAAAAAAAAAAAAAACAGATTAGAACAGAGCACAATCGGTGCAACTTTGGAAACAGAGATCAGTGGCAGTGAGTGGTGCCGGACGACTTTTGGAGGTAGCGGCGAGGACTTGAGGACCAGAAAACTCTTCAATTTAGAGGAATTTTCAACTATCGTGTGAGTGATGATGAGTGCTCTGCTCTCCTTTGTTCTCTGGTTCAGTTGTGGCCTTGCGTATGGTGGCCGGCGATGGAGGTTCGACAGTGGCTTTTGCGTGGATTGGAGTTGACTGAGGCGAGCGCTGGTGATACAAGAAAGGTACCAAGAATCAGCGCTATTGATCGGAATCGAAATCGAGCACCAGAGAAGGAGAGAGAACTTTCACTTTCATTTCGATCCGCCGAAGAAATGAAGGATCAGATCTCCATCGAGCTTCAATCATGGCCGTACTTCTTGAATCAATTCTCGAGGCTAAAGTCTGCTCCCGTGAGGATGTTCGTGCCAATAAACTTATCCAAACCGGGGTTTCCATCGTGGTTTTCAATTTATAAATAAATTGTTAGTTACGTCTTGCACGTACGTTATCCTATTTTCAATGAAAGGGATCCGTGAATGTCACGTGGAAGTGTACTATGTGTCACGGATTTCAGTAAACAACCGGTGATGTTAGCGTGATGATCAATCATGTCATTGTATAGTTCGGGAGACTTATCTCTAGGGCTTCTCAAAAAAATTCCATCTCAATGGCGATAGGATGCTCTAGGCTCATGCATCGGATATTCTTTCTAACAATTGCATTTAACGTTATTTCCTTGACAAGAAAATTCAGATAACACATTTAGCCACATGCTTAAAACAATCACAATTTATCTTTGCGCAATCTAGTTAAAATTTATGATGAAGATTCTATCTAAACAATCTAGAGAAGTATGGATCTTAATACTCGCCCTCAACTTGGTGTGTGATGCCTTTTAAGTTCTTCATGGCTTTGTGAAGAGATCACGATTTGTTAGGAGAAACCATCGATGACACTTAAAGAAGTCAAGTGCTATTTATCGTGACAGTGCACTCAATACACTCCTGAATTTCAAATCATGCAGATTTCAAATGGGGTTGATCAAAAATAGAAGTGTATCTTCTATAGTAGCTCCTTCCACATTGACTGGTCCACGCAACTAAACATATTCATCTTGCCACGTGCTAGAAATTGACGAGAGGAAAAAGAAAAGTCGAAGGCTTAAAAACACATTCTGTTTATTGCTGTAAACGTATTTTCTTCTGTCCATCTGATAACTCGAAGCAATTCTTCAAAGTAGGGCAAGTTTCTCCAGCTCTCTAAACTCTTCAGGTACACATGCCCAAAATAATCAACAATGACTTCAACCAAGATAAGATGCAAGGAATCGGTTAGCAAGAAGGGGCTAAGTGTTGCTTGCCAAACAAGCTCCTTTTCACGTGGTCGAAATGTTCTCTTGAACCAAAGCATGGCGATCATCGTTGTCATGGAAAAATTCTCAATGGCCTTGTCCATAGCTCGGAAGTAGGAGATCCTCCAAGATCCCTTGAAGTGCAGGACGCTACAGAATCCCATAAATCCGACTGTAAAACCAGGTCCCAATCCCGCATAGAACCAATTGCGGATACTCAAATCCCCTTCGCTAGGCTTATCTCCATTGGAATTATCACCGTCGGGCCCATCACTACCGGGTGGCTCGTCTCCAGGACAAATATTCAGAAGAGGAGCTCCACAAAGCTTGTCGTTGCCGCGATAAACAGATTCATCGTCCACGGTGCGCAGATGGTTGCCAGATGGAATAGGCCCGTAGAGTCTATTGAAAGACAGATTCAAATGACTAAGGAAGTCGATGCTGGATATGCTCGGAGGGATGGTACCTGACAATTTGTTTATGGAAAGATCAAGAGATTCTAAGTTTTTCAAGTCATCAACATTTGAAGGGATATATCCACTCAACTTATTCCGAGAGAGGTTTAGATTTTGAAGTCCGACGAGCTTAGTGAACTCTTTCGGTATTTGCCCATCCAACATGTTTGCTGAAAGATCGATTGAGTAGAAGTACTCAAGCATAATTCCATAGACTTGGCTAGTTCCCTTCGTGTCAACCACAACATCGGCACCATCGAAAAAAAACTCAAACGCAGGACCGTCCGCATTAACCATAGACAAGATCCCGTCAAAACAATTCGGAATGGTTCCAGAAATGTTATTTTGTGCTAGGCTCAAGAATCGGAGATACTCAAGTTGGCAATATTGGGGAGGAATGTCCCCAACAAAGTGATTTTTCTCTAAATTGATCAATGCCAAATCTGGAGTTTGTGGCCCAAATGGCGGTAACCTACCTGTGAATTCATTGTCGCTGAGATCAAGGAACATCATTGACGTTACATTTGACAAACAGTTCGGGATTTCTCCAGTAAAGTCATTCCTCTGTAGGCTAAGAACGGACAATAGTTGAAGATGACACAAGGATTTCGGAATCTGGCCATTTAACTTGTTATTCCCAAATAACAAATGTTCCAACGGTTGTGATGCTCCCCAACATTGAGGAAGCTTCCCGGACAATTGATTCTTTGAGAGACTAATTCCACGCAGCTTATTCAACTTACACAAAGAATTTGGAATGCCACCAGTGAGATTATTACCCTCAAGTATCAGGCTTCTTAGCCATGGCATCTTGTCTTTGATATCTTGGGGAACTTGGCCTCTAAGCATGTTGGTTGAGAAATCCAAATTTGCAATGTTAGTGGAGATGTTGTGGAGCCAATCAGGAAAGTCATCTGAGATGCTTGCATTTGATATACTCAATGTGGTAATGTTCCTTTGTGTTTGAAGCCATTTTGGAAATTTGGGTCCCACTTTGCAATCTGACAAATCTAGCACACGAACTTGGAATGGTGGAGCCCAGGTAGAGCTCACATTTAATATGAGCTCATTAGAAGAAAAATCTAAGCTAGTCAAGCTTTTGAGATTTTCAAAGTGAAGTTCGCTTACAACTCCATATAAAAAATTACTTCTGAGTCGGAGCTCCTCTAGATTTGATAGTAACCCAATACTCTTTGGAATGGTCCCAATTAATTTATTACCTTCAAGATATAACCTTCTTAAAGATGATAGCTCACCCAAATTGGTAGGAATAGAACCAGAAATCGAGTTATATGAAAGATCAAGGACCTCTAGTTCTTTGAAATCTCCGAATTGATTTGGTAGGTCACCACTAAATTTATTCTCAAAAACATCAAATATCTTCCACTTACTTTGTTTACAACCAAGAGAACCATCTAAGATGACGGAGATATTCCCATTCAAGTAGTTATGACTTAATTGTAGCACTTGCAATTTGCAAAGGCTGCTTATGTTTTTTGGAAATTCACCTTGAAGTGAATTCCATGATGCATTAAAGAAGGCAAGCCTTTGATTATTCTCAATGATTGCCATGGGAAAACGGCCTTCATTAAGAGAATTGGAGGATAAATCAATATGTTCTAGCTTGCTCAAGTTATAGATCCATTGCGGAATAGAAGAGTTTCTATTATTGGACCTGATATCAAGAAATCTAAGAGAGGTAAAATTGGCTTGCAAAGAGCTAGGAACATCTTGCAATCCACAATCGCTCAATTCTAAAGATTGCAAAGATGAAAGCATGTTAATGGAACTGAACCAATCCTTGGCCTTCGAAAAGTTAACAGAGGACATGTGCAAGTATTTCAAGGAAGATAATTTTGACACCCAATCAAGATCATTCGAGGTTAAATAACCAGGATAATCACCACTAAGATCCAAATATTGTAATTTGGAAAGGTTATTGAGCTGCCTAGGAATATTTCCATTAAAATATGCATATGAGAGGTTAAGATACTCCAGTTTTTGAAGAGAAGCAAAGAACATTGGAATTTTTTGGGTGGAGAAGTCATTGACACTGAGGTCCATATACTTCAGATACTTCAGTTCAGTTAAAGAATGAACTATTTTACCTCCTAGCATGCACTTATCTGAAGGCATGGATATGCCATCGATCTGTTCAATACATGGATTGTGAAGATCGAGCTTTAGGACATGGCCGGTCTTCTTGTTGCATTCAACTCCTTCTCACTTGCAACATTCCTCTCCCGTCCATGACTTTAGATGTCTCGAAGGATCAGTAAGACCATGCTTAAACTTTAGAAGAGCTTCCCTCTCTGCACCAATACAGGTTATATTGGTCGAAGCTTTGGAATGACCGGTTTTGATTACTTGAATGAGAAAGATTGCCCATAAGATGGCAGACACAAGGCCACCGCAAGACGCCATAGGTTCTTTAGGACCTGATAACAAGTATTGCTTTAATCATGTGGAGAATGGTCTTTGATTCACCAAAAAAAGAGTCGCTATTAATATTGTTGAGGTCATTTTCTAATCACCGTCCACCATGATTTCCACAAGGACGACGCCAACTTTCCAAGTCAATGCCTTCCAAGACCCGCCCGCCAGATGGTCAACCCATCAAAATCATCCCAAAAACGAAGAAGGCTCCAGACATTTGTTATTGCCGGTGGCCACCATCCACCCCACCCCAATTTATTTAAGCAATTCAAGATTAGTTACCTATACCCCGATGTAAATGCAAAAGAGAAACCTGATGAGAACCTTCACGTAGCTGGACCTCTGCGTTTAGTGTGGCAGGTTTTTCATTTTTAAGAAGAAAATCTCTCTATTTGAATGACCAGTGAAATAGCACAATCGTGTTAAAAAAGAAAAGAAAAAGTTTTTTATATGAAAAGGAAGGAAAAACTTTGCAAAATAAATTCACTTTAGGAAATTGATTCAAATGGTTATTGCATTATGTGATAATCTGAAAGTCACGTTTTTTTATATTACTATTTCTGTAAAAATTGTTTCGGATGCCAAATGTGAACAATTTTATTGTTCTAGAATGTATCTTAATTTTTTTGGCCAAGCTACGTTGGAAGAATCTCTTTGATCTTTCATTTACTGGAATTCACAAATGCCTTTTGGACCGAGATAACTAATCTCACATCTACATTCAATTTTCCGCTATAAAAATGGCAACTAAAGGCTTTTTGACATAGGTAAGTGTTGAAAAACTGTTGGTAAAAAAAATGACCTGTGACTTCTTTTTCCACATAACGTGTTGGTAATTTATCAAGAATTTTACTGTTTGTATAAAAAATGACCTCCTAGCATGCACTTATATGAAGGTACGAAGATGTTAATATCAACCTCTTCAGTATATGGATTATGAAGATCAAGCCTTAGGACATGACCAATCTTTTTGATGCATTCAACTCCTTTCCATCAGCAACATTCCTTATCAGCCCATAAGGACAAATATTTCGAAGATCAGTGAGGGCTTGCTTGAACCTCATAAGAGCTTTCCTCTCCGCACTAATACAGCTTACATTGGTCAAAACATTGGAATGACCGAATTGAAACTTGAATGACAAAGATTGGTCAGAAGAGGGTAGACACAAAGCGATGGTAAGACGCCATAGGTTCCTCAGGACCTGTGTACGAGTATTATTTTAATCGTGTAGATAATGATCTTGATACACCAAGAAAAGATACTGGAAAATGTTGTTCAGGCCAATTTCTTATCACTGTCCACCATGACTTCCTAAAGGATGACTCCAACTTTCCAAGACCTGCTAAACGGTCAACCCATCAAAATCAAGCCAAAATAAATATCATCCTTTATCTGGAATAATGACCAAATGAGAACCACATATAGTGGAGAAGAAAGGGGATGGTTTTGACACTTTACGATGAAGAAGAAAGAGGGTGGCGATGACACGACGTTTATCTATAAGACTCTGTATGGTTAGTGTGTGATCTCCAGAAATTTGTAATTTTCCAGAATTATTTTTTTTCCAATAATTTGGTATAGAGTAAAAGAGGCTTAGGCGTTATAAGGATACAAACATGCATGCCAATCAACAGTCCGCCGAGAGTTTATCCATTCAATTTCCTTGTATTTTCACTTCCTTCTACATTTTAATTCCTATAATTTCCTTTTAATATATTTTCATTTCAATATCGTTTAATTTATTAGCAATTGACATTTCATGGCATGTTGATTTTCAGATTCATCACTCCATCCATGTCTCATTCATGCACTTTGTGCTCAAGCGATCATTCTCCAATCGTCTAAAGTTTGGATTGGCTTATACCTCGTCGATTTTTGTCAACACTCATTTTGGCACACCCGGAAGGGAGGGATTTTAGGGCGTGCATGATAACCATTATATTTTTGTTCCAAAACTATCAAACAGAAATCTGTTTGATAAAACAATTTCATTTTTCTATTTCTGATACAAATTCTATTCCAAAAATAGGTTTGGAATAAAAACTAGAAGTAAAACTTTTTTACTTTCATATTTTTATAATAGAAATCAAAAATTGTTTCTCTATTTTTTACTTCTCGTCTGAAGGAGTTTCTAACCCCTAGCCATCCACCCCCTTTCGGTCGCCACTACTGCCTGTTCTTCCCGTCGGCCACCGGCCGCCTACATTGCCGCCGCTGCCCCCTTTCCCCGTCGATTGCCTACACAGTTTTATCACCGGCCATCGTGACTACCCAAAGGACGTCTCCAACTTTCCAAGTCATGCCTTCTTAGACCCGCCAAGCGGTCAACCCATCAAAATCAACCCCAAATATATATCATCTTTTATCTGTAATGACGACCGAGGACGACAAACCAAAAGGAAGAAAGGGGGACGCCTAAAACAACCTCTAAGACTGGTTTGTTGTCAGCATATGATCTTTAGAAATTTGTTTGTTGCCGGTGTCTACCATCCAACCCACCCCATTCAAGTATCATGAAAGCTAAAGGCCACCTAATGAAAATCCCAAAATAATGAATTCTTGACTGGTTCCTTTCTGTAATAGCCATAATTGGTGTTACACAAGACAGCTCATAGGAAAGGCCAACCATAGGCATGAAGGTGATGAAACAACGAGGAACACTCCCAGAAAGATCGTCATGCGGTAGGCTTAAGTATTGGAGACGGTTTAATTGGCAGAGCTGCGCATCTCTTGTCACGCCCCGACTCTCGAGCTCACGGCAACCCCATTACCTTGGTCGATTGAAAGCGACGTCTCAGGACCCGTCGACGACCATTCATTTTATCTTTGATTATGCGCAAGCGGAAGACGAACCATCTCCAGAAAAACAAACAATCAAACAGGGATAGAGGGATGAACAACAATGACAACAACAACTATTCATTTATACATCTTCCTGGATTAACCAACAGAGGATCGTTTTCCGAATTACAAGCCCGACAAAAAGGGCCGATCCATCCTCTAAGCCAAACCAAAAAGAAACTAGGCTAATCCAACTGTACACAAAGAACCCTCGGGTTCAGCACCATGGTCACTCGGACCCATCAGACTCAAGCTCCGTCGAGTCGATCACTGGAGAAGCGGGGGCAGGATTCTCCATTGCGGGTACGCCATTCTAAGGACCTGAAAATGTTAACCACGACGGGTTGAGATAAAATCTCAGCGAGTTCTTCCCCCTAAGCCCCGGTTAGTACGCCAACTCAACCCGGGGTATCTCTCCAGAACCACCCCTCACTCAACCCAACAACCCACAAACAGCAACCAACAACAAACAGGGCAACCAACATAGCAATATTCGATTCGCATGCAACCTTATCCGATATGCCATACCCTGCGCGTTAAATCTCAGCACAATACACGCAATCAAGGCACATGGCCGTTAGATGAAACAGTTCATCAATCACATGCGAATCGCGTCACAAGCGATCTCACTTGGCCATTGCCACACCCTGCACGACTGTCAACTCATGCGTGCGTACCATAATTAATGCGATCATCACGACATTAAGAGCATGCGAATAATCAGAGCATCTCACACAACTTTCTCATGTCTCACACTCACACATGCTCCGATTATTACGACCACTAGGGCCACGGCACAACCTTATGGTTGGCGGTCTACCAGTCAAAGACCAGGCATCGTCCTCCCCCATGAGGCACGGCGACGTCACAGGCTCTCTCCCATCGACGGCATTCCCTATGGAGCATGGGGCCCGCTCATTGCCGCAGCCCCGCAACTAACCATTGTTAGGCAACCGACCGAAGTTAGAACGACCAAAAGGCCACGGCACATCCCCATAAGGATTGGCGGTCTACCGGCAGCGCCGGGCTCTCCTCTTAATGTGATCATGCGACACATCATCAAACAATCCATTTATATATTTGCTCTGTTGTGAATGCATCATCGCTCATGCTCATGCGACATGCCATTTCAAATAACCTACGTAATATGTCATGCGGTCTCACTCGACAATTCCAAAATCCAAAATCCAACCAACACTCGATTACGCATTTCATAATATTCACGAGCATAATTAACAATCAACACTTCAATTAATCACAACAATCAAGAGCACATTAAAATAAGCCAAAATTTAACTTATGCATGAATAGTGACGTGAACAGTAATCGTGAACAATAATCATGAACAGTGATTTTTCCGAAATTCAATTAATTAAAACATTTAATCCAGAAATTAAACAAAACATTAATTAAAACAATTAATCAATCCATTTAAGCAAATCATGCTTAATTAAACACATAAGCATAATTAATCCCAAATTAAGCACAATTAAGCTTAATAAGCAAAATTAAGCTAATCTAATCTTAACCACCTATCTTAGGGCTAATACAACTTAATTAAACCCCTTAAACCAAGATTAACACTAACTAACCAACCCTAAGCAAGTTTAGGCACTAAATAGGGATTAGGAGCTAAACTCACCCATTAAGCGGGCCGGCGACACGGACGCGGCGGCGGCGACGAACCCGACACCCGGGGACCTCTACCACGACAATCCAAGGCGGTCTCGGGGCTGAGAACAGCAGCAACAAACTCGAAATCCCTCTGCAACTCTGAAAAACTGACTGCACAGGAGGAAAGTTGCTGACCGGAGTTGAACGGGCTGCCCGGAGCTCCGACGAGCGACAAGCCAGCGACTAGCGGCACCTGGGGGTCGAGGGGGGGACCACTAGTGGCTGGTATGGGCGGAGATTTGGTCGGAAAGGGAGAAAAATGGCCGAAACAGCAAAACAGAACAGCAGCAGGCGGTCAGAAAACGGTCAGGCCGGCGGTGGCTTTCGGCCGGAATACGGGACGACCGACAGCTCTTTCCTGCGATCGGCCGACGCTATCTGAACGGAAATTCTCTTCTGAACACAACGGCGGGTGGCACGAGACGAGATTCCAACGGGAAGGCAATGAACAACTCAGATTTCGGTGAAAGGTCAAACTGAAAAACAGAAGGAAGGAAGGAAAACCATGGGAGAGAGGTGCTGCGATTTTGGAGAAGATGAAGAGGAGAGAGAGAGTGAAGTGAAGGCTGAAGGATAAGCCTTATCCAAGCCATCAAAGCTTGCCCCACTTACCAAACAATGACCTCATCTTATCTCTCTTCCTTTTTGACTTTGTTTCAAAATATCCAAGGGCATTTTGGTCATTTCCACCTTGCAAATTTCCCAATCTGTCCTTGGGCTGAAAATGGAGGACAGGCCTAGGAAATGGGATTGAAAATGAATAGGAATGGGGTCGGGAATTTATTGGGCTTGAATCAGCTCGGTTTTAGACAATGGGCTCGGAAGGGTAAAGGGTCAGTTTGGCCCAACGGGCTCATTTGCTTTCCTCGGGCCTTTCATGGTGGCTGTCCCACCTTGGGCGTGAGGCCCACATTGATTTTACCGGGCCCACGTCCTCATAGGCTCGTTTTCTTGGTCTGAAAATCCCTTTTCCAAATACTCGGCTCAACTGGCAGTGTCGATTGTCTAAGAAGCATCGTCCAAAAGTCCTTCTCGAACATTCCCAAAAATTCGAAGTTCAATACTGGATTCTCATGCCTTGTTAATTTTGCCCGAATTCCATTTTGGTACTGCTCAGACTAATAGGCGGCTTTGAGGATTCACGTGTAACCGACTCGTGCCAATTCACGTTCAAGACTTCTCGACACATGGACGTCCTTGACTACATGAAATTGCGAATGATCGATTCTTATTTCAAAGTACACGATTATCAAGGATCGACATAGGGCCGTTCGCGGGTTGGATAACAGTAGATGGAATCACCCGTCGTCCCATTATGTTCTGCCCACGAATCGACTTCTAGTTGTCCGTGAAATCGGCCTGCATGACTACAGGATCGTCCTTACACAAGTCTCACGGTTGAGTCGTTTTCCCAAGTCAGGTTCTTTAGTCGCACGAGTTCTGTCCTTATTAGCCTTTCCCCTTAAGGTCAGTATCTCAGGAGTGATCAGTTCCGAGTGAGATCAACCAACAATGCATTGGCGAAATTAATGTTCATTCATCCCTTAAAGGGCTCGAATTTCAGGATGTTACATCTCTAGTCAAGTAATTTCTCTGGAGATCAATTGACTTTAATGATCAAGAGTGTTGTCCAAAAGCAGGCATACTACTGGTGAATTCATTATCACTGAGATAGAGGATATATAAATCTAGCATTTGCAATCATTTGGTAATATCAATCAAAGAAACATCTATAACACGTTAAAATATCAATTGGTAATTATATATAAAAGTTGGTAAATTTTGCTATTTAAGTAAATGTTAGATAATTATTGAAGTATTCGGCAATTTTGGAAATATTTGATAATTTTCTACAAGAGTTAGTAATTTAGCACCTTGGTACTTTAACAAATACGTAGTGGTAAACTATAATAATGATTTGTAATTTCCAAAATAATGTAACATGCGTTGGTAAGTGAACTTAATTAATAGTTGGTAATTTCATAGAATAGTTAGTAAATTACATAAGAGTGTAGGCAAGAAGCTTAATGTAGAAGTATCATTTTCTTTCTTTTAGTTATATGGATCTTGGTCTCGATTCACCAAAATAAAAAGAAAGAAATTGGACATTAACATCTTTTCAAAGTTATTTTCTCTCAACGTTGTCCATGGCTATCAATCACAGTGGCACAAAGACCATCCAAGCCAGCACAAGCCATTCAACCAGAGTGTGTCCATCGCTGAATTAACTTCTTTCGACTGATAATCTTGTGTGCATGTAAACAAGCATGAAAAACAAAACTGTGTAAAGAAAACAGCAAGAACGAAAGCGAAATAGAGGGGAAAAAGAAGAAGAAGGAAACCATTGAAGTAGTGTTAGCAAAGAGAAAACATTTCGTTTGGGCTCCCCTCAGAAAAGAAAAAGAAAACTTTGGACGAAAACTGTTGGAACTTGGAGTCAACGGAAGACTTTAACGTTTTAATTTGAATAAAACTGAGGGATGCATTTCGTCGCCTCTTGAAGCAAGGATCTTCAACTAGTGGCGATTGGACCTGAGTGTATGAATGCATTATGAGCTCTTTCTCTTTGATGTGGAACTTGGGGAGGCCAGAAAATGATTTACGGGGAAATGAGCCATGAAAGTAAACCTTGGCGGGCTCCAAAGCTATCCTAATTTCATTTTTTTGCAAAAGAAATTCTATAGTTTAAAGATTAGAGCAATCTTAATTAATTGACTCCATCCAAGCCTTTTTGCGTACATTTTGGTCAAGAGTGGAGCTACAAAACGATCTCGATTGCTCTCCATTCATATGAGTTCAATTGTCCTGGATCTTGTCGATTTTCATCAACATCGTTTTGGCATGCTTAGGCAAATCTATTTTCATTGACGGAGAGCAAATGCTGTGTGCCCTGAGTAATAGGAGAAGAAAATGTGGAGAGAGAGAGAGAGATTTAAGACCGGTGGGCACGTTTGTTCTTTCATTGAGATTGACGTATACACTTTTATTGAGATTGACATATACAATTTATGCCGAAGGTGTTATTATCATGTAAAACATTTATCACACAGAAGTTTAAAGAACATTTCACTATTTGTTACATATTGTTCTATAGCGATATCAAGAAAACATAAAACTGGGCATCTTGAATCATTCACATCTGGATTGTTTTTCTTCAAAAACCTAAGATGCGTGGGATATTCAGCTTTCTTTTTGATGATGAAAGGAGATAACATTGAACTTCTTGTAGATTTGTCCTCGCTCTTCATAAGCATGAGATAACAACTAGCTGTTCATTAGATGGTGTGGATGTGTTTCTTGCGTTGACCATGCCTTCCTATCTAGTGCTGCTATTAGTATTGATGATCGACATTTAAGTTGAATATGTTGTGTAACCGAAGTAAATTTCATAAAGATTACCTCCTCGGTCTGTTCCACTGGCGTTCCAGATGTACATTGAAGAAATTGTTCGTCAAGGATGCCAAATAAATTTGCAGTCAAAGTCCCTGTTGCGTCACCTGTTTTTGAAATTTTCAGGAGATGGTAAAAATGGTTATTCATTTGCTAGTCCAAAATATGATTAGACATAAAATGATATACCTTGGGTCGACACTAGCTTCTGCTCTTTTGCAATTCATACATGTGAATTCTCGTCCGAATTCTGCTCTAGTTCCTTTATTGCACTCACTGCATGCCCTGTACCAGAAACGTTGTTGCAAATTCTGCATTGACATTGATACCCTTATACAAAAGCCACTTTTCTGCATTGGTAAAATTTCTTAGATAAATTGTATTAGCGATCTTCGTACTTTACAATATCTACAACCAAGAAAATATGACCTGTCAAGTGACTTTGGGATGGAACTAATTAGAAATATATTGTCAAGACCGAGATGGTAGATTCTCTTCTGTAGTGAAGTATGACTTTGATCAATAACGTTATCAAACGGTTCGCTGTGGTTCCATGGAATTATAAAAAAGTCATTTCTTTTGTGTGAATAAGCAATGTGAAATGCAAAGAAAATAAATAAGAGTATGCATGCTTACAGAAATCATTTCTTTTATGTGATTCTTCTTGATTTATTGCAAAGGCGCTTGATCCTGTTACCACAAGAGGGACTTCTAAAAGAAAGTTTAACCCAAAGTTGAAGTATCTAAAAGATTTTGTTATGGTAATGTTGCATTACAAATTATAGTTGAATTGTTAATTACGTTTAGAAGGATCGTACTATTAATTTTAATCGAATTCAGGCGCCCGCCTCGTATGCTTGGTCTTGTGTCAAGCAGCACCTTCATTCTGCCAAAATTGGGCCCCATTGTTAGAAAAGAAAGGATGGTAAGTCTGCATATTTTTATTCTACAAAGAGTTCGTTTTAATGGACATACTCTTGATAATAACTATCATTTCTTGGACAATTGTGGCGCCGGTTTTTGGTTTGTATTGGCAACATATCCAATACTATGGTGATAATATCTGCAAACAACACTAAAAATGCTATCAGACTTAGAATTTGCTAACTTCAAACATAGGATTGTGGAAATCTAAAAAATCAAAGAAGGGAAGGGAACTAGATGATGATTTACTGCGACGGTTGATTCCTCTTGCAATTCTTCAACAAATGTTTGGGTATTAATGATCCATTTATAACAATATCATATTTACACATGTTCATTTGAAATATAGTAACTATGTAATGGCGACAGTGTGTTTTCAAAAAGCTGATTATCACCTTAAAAAATGGTAGCTTGTATTTGAAGACACTTGTTCTGCTGCTGAGAATTCTCAGCTCATTTTGGCTATGTCTTCTTTGTTCAACAGTCATCTTTAGACGAACATGTCAATAGAACCACTAGAGACTTGATATCAACGTGATCCAATCAAATGCTTATCATTTAAGCATGCTTGGTATCACCACTACATTGATGTTGGGGTAAGTACACTAGGAGTGCCATAACTTTCGTACGGCGCTCACTTTGGTGACAAATTTTTTTTTTCGCTCATTTGAGTGCCACAAGTTTTAAAAAACGTTCACTTGAGTATCAATTCTGGCGTGACCGCCAGAAAAGCTGACGTGGCCATCGGAAAAGCTGACTTGGACGCCGGAAAAGCTGATGTGGCGCCGGTGAACAATATTTTAATATATTTTAATATATTTATTAATTTTTTTGATTTTTTTTGATTTTTTTCTTTAAGGCCGGTGAGGGTCACCGGTGGCCCTCGCCAGCCCTAAAAAAAAAAAACAAAAAAAGCAATAAAAAAAATTGATTTTTTTTTAAAAAGAGTAGAAACGGCGTCGTTTTGCCTGAAAAGTCCACGTCGGCGTCGAAATTTATTAAAAAAAAGAAGAAAAATCATTAAAAAATTCCACGTATGCATTTTGGCACTTAACTGAACGATTTTTGGCCGGAAGTGGCACTTAACTGAACGATTTCACTCCGATGTGGCACTTAAGTGAGCAAAAAAAAAGTTTTGGTACCAAAGTGAGCACCGTACGAAAGTTATGGCACTCCTAGTGTCCTAACCCCCATTGATGTTGTACCATGTTGGTATGTAAGGATTGACTTGCGATTTGATATCCAATAATCCTTTGGAGTATATCAGCATCCAAAGACGTTAAATTGATGAAACACTAGCCACGGAAAATTAAGCTCTTTAAATAAATGTTAGAAAATGACTGAAATATTCTGTAATTTTGAAAATAGTTGATAATTTTCTATAAAAGTTAGAAAATTTAGCACGTTAGTACTTCAACAACGATTGTAATTTCCAAAATGATGTAATACGCGTTGGTAAGTGAACTCAATTAACGGCTCGTAGAATAGTTGGTAAATTGCAGGAGAGTGTAGGCAAGAAGTTAATATAGAAGTAGGCGCCATTGTCATTTGAAACGAAGCTGAGAACTTTCGTATGTATTGGCAAACCCTTAAGGAAGATATCATTTTCTTTCTTTTAGTTTATATGGACCTTGGTCTCGATTCACCAAAATGAAAAAGAAAGAAAAGGACATTAACATTTTTTCAAAGTCCTTTTTTGTAATGCTTTCCATCGCTATCATTCATAGCGGCGCAAAGACCATCTAAGCCAGGACAAGCCAATCAACCAGAGTGTCCATCGCTGACATTAAAATATTTTGACTGAATCATGTGCGGACGTAAACAAGCATGAATAACAAAACTGTGAAAAGAAAACGGCAAGAACGAAAGAGAAATAAAGTAAAAGAAATATAGAAAAGAAGAGGGAACCGTTGAAATAATGTTAGTGAAGAGTAAACATTTCGTATGGGCTCCCCTCAGAAAAGAGAAAAGCAAACTTTCACCGAAAGCTGTTGGAATCAACGGAAGACTTTGAACGTTTTATTTTGAATAACTGCATTTCGTCGCCTCTTGAGGCACAAGGATCTTCAACTAGTGCTGATTGGATATGAATATATGAAGGGAGAATTACTCAAAAAGTCATAAATTTATTGTACTTGCACCAATTCAGTCCTAATTTTTTTTTTTGTCAATTTAGTTCCAAATTTTTTGCAATCATGTCAATTCAGTCTATTCAATGAATTTGGCTGGCTGGTGTTGGCGTGGCCACCAACCGGCGTCAGCCGTCGAGCAAGCAATTTTTTATTTTTTATTTGAATTTTTAATAATTTTTTTTTCCTTTTTTTTTCTTCTTCTTGCTTGGCTTCTTCTCTAACAATGGCCGATGAGGCTTTAGCAAGCCTCACCAGCCACTAGGCAAGGGCCGCAACCTCGCTTAGATTTGGGTGAGGTCAACCTCGCCATGGCCAAGCTGTGGGTGAAGGCAACCTTGTCAATCGCTGGCGAGGCAATGGGGACCTTCGTTGAGGTCTGCCATGGCCTCCCTAGCCAACCGCCCTCGTCTGCGACCCGCCATGGTGAGGCTAGCCTTGCCCATGGCCCCCAGGCCACACCTAGATTTGGGCAAGGCTGCCAGCTCAGGTGTGTGAGGGTTGTGACCCACGCCAACAGTTGACAAGGACTTTGCAGCCCTCACTTAGTGGCCAACGAGCCTCGCTAGCCACTGCATGGAAAAGAAGCCAAGGAGGAAGAATAGGGAAAAAAGAAAAAAAGGAAAAATAAAAATTATTGAAAAGTTCAAAAAAATTATCAAAAACTTGCTTGCTAGACGATTGGCGCTAGCTGATGGCACGTCAGCACCGGTCGGACAAATTTTGCCAGATGGACTAAATTGACATAATTACAATAAATTTATGGCTTTTTTGATAATTTTCCTGTGTATGAATGCATTGTGAGCTCCTTCTCTTTGATGGAACTTTGGACTTTTTTTTTTGGTGGGT